>WNWK01009518.1:0-75000 GCA_009830355.1 Cherax destructor
CATGCCACATATAAACTAAATAATGTAAATCTTAATATTACTGATTGCGAAAAGGATTTAGGAGTTCTGGTTATCAGAAATCTAAAATCAAGACAACAGTGCATAAGTGTTCGCAATCCTTGGCTTCATATCAAGAAGCATAAATAATAGGAGTCCTCAGGTTGTTCTTCAACTCTATATATCCTTGGTTAGGCCTCATCTAGATTATGCTGCACAGTTTTGGTCACCGTATTACAGAATGGATATAAATGCTCTGGAAAACGTACAAAGGAGGATGACAAAGTTGATCCCATGTATCAGAAATCTTCCCTATGAGGATAGACTGAGGGCCCTGAATCTGCACTCTCTAGAAAGGAGTAGAATTATGGGGGATATGAATGAGGTGTATAAATGGAAAACAGGAATAAATAAGGGGATGTAAATAGCGTGCTAAAAAATATCGTAGCAATGGCTTTAAGTTGGAAAAAATTCAGATTCAGGAAGGTTATAGGAAAGCACTGGTTTGGTAATAGAGTTGTGGATGAGTGGAACAAACTCCCGAGTACAGTTATAGAGGCTAAAACGTTGTGCAGTTTCAAAAATAGGTTAGATAAATACATGAGTGGGTGCGGGTGGGTGTGAGTTGGACCTGACTAGCTTGTGCTACTAGGTCAGATGCCGTGCTCCTTCCTTAAGAGAATGTGACCTGACATGACTAGGGTTAAGCTGGTAGGATACTTGGACCTGCCTCGCATGGGCCAGTAGGCCTGTTGCAGTGTTCCTTCTATCTTATGTTCTTATAAATTTTAGTTGGCACGTGAGAAGATTTTGTATCAAAGATTTGGCCGAATTTGGCACACACACTTAAAAAGGTTGACCACACGATCTAGGATAACCTAAAAAAGTCAGATACAACTTCTTGGGAAAACTCTGAACCCTTAAGGGTCATAAAGTACCTGGGGAAGGGAGAGAATAAGAGGCTATCAAGTTTGATCCTAGGAAGGAGAGAATATCTCTAAATCATCGGGATGAAGAGCCCTTCACCAGGCATCAAGCGAGCAACGCACTTATTTCCAGACGTAAATGAAATTACCTGAAAAAACTGCTATAAAATAGTAAATAATAATAATCTTTATTTCTGCAAGTACATTATACAATTTATAAAGACCTAACTGACATCAGTGACATACTACTATATAGAAAGTCCCTGGTTACGCAGAGCTTTTTGAGTAAATTAGGTTAATATTTTCCCCCAGGACGAGCCTCATACCACTCGTCTAACATCCAGGTACCTACTTACTGATAGGTGAACAGGGACAGCAGGTGTCTTAAGGAAACACGCCCACATGTTTTCACCCCAAGAATTAAAAAAAAAATAAAGCGGATTAGCTGAGGCGTTCTCGAGTTACGAGCGAAATGATATCCTCTGGTGTGTGATTGCCTACGTCGGTGTACGAGCAACAATAGCCTCGCCGATCAGGAGTCCTGATCGGCGAATCGAACAACGGATTTCAATGTTTGAGCTGAGTGCGCTACCAACAGAGCTACGGACAATTAATGAACGTTGAAACATACTGATGTAAGACGCATTCAATTCGGCATTTCTAAAGGTAAGGTTAGTAGGAAACAGGACAAGTGTTTCCTGACGCGGGATTTAGTCACATGTTGAACCGCAGCTGGAGCTTTTGGTCCTATGACCGAGTGTGGAATTTTTTACATAATTTTCCTAAATGTAGAATATATAAATGATTAATATAATAATTGCGTATTAAAATGTGAGGCTATTTGGAGCCTTCGAGAAATTTTAAGTGAAGGGGAGGGAGAACAGCCGGGGGACTGACGCCGCCGCAGAAAGACGCCATAATGAATTTCATGTGTGAACACTGGACTGAGTTGTGCAATTTGATCGGGCGTTCTCGAAGGTCAATTGGTGTGTATCGGCCTCAATCCGTAATTTAGAAATTGCTGAAACGCTCCTGCTGAAGAATTGAGATAAATAGTGTGGAAACCCTTACAATTCGGCAACAAAGACGGAAAAATAGAGGACTCCAATCCTTCCCAGCATCACACCTTAGTTAAGTGACGCTTACCCATAATGTACAGTAGTTTATGCGTTGGCCATCATAAATTCTAGCTGTAGTGGTAGCGATAGGGTGTATTCCATCAGCACTAAGTGTCTTCCTGTGACAAATGATAAGTTAATGTGTATAAAATTTATTGTTCTAATAATATGGTTAGAAGAAAACCTTCCTTAATCTCTGTAAAAATATTCCCATTACCCATTTTTAAATCAGGCCCTAAAATCATATACAGTCCACATTAATTTATAATTTACCATTATTGGTATTAATGTTTAATATTGAAATTATTAAATTAATATTAAGTCTAGCTTTTTTGTG
Organism: Cherax destructor; assembly: GCA_009830355.1. Taxonomy (NCBI): domain Eukaryota; kingdom Metazoa; phylum Arthropoda; class Malacostraca; order Decapoda; family Parastacidae; genus Cherax; species Cherax destructor. The sequence goes on from WNWK01009518.1 coordinate 2,379, forward strand.
GGAGTGGTAGGGAGTGGGCATCGAGGGAGTGACAGTTCAGCGACCTACTGTGACTAAGTCCTACTTACCTCACCCAAATTACTTGCAGGTAATAATTCAGGTAATACCCTGTAAAGCTCCTGCAGGTAATTTCCCACACCGAGACCTTCCACTGACCCACCAGTCCACCCCTTTAAAAATTATGCTTATGAATATAATCAATTGTGGGCATTTCTAAAATAATGTTATAGTTATTTTAGTTTTAGTTCAGATGATGTCACCATTTAAGAGTACCTGTTTATGTGTAACTATATTATTAGTTTAATTATCGTAAAAATCATTTATATCGCTGCCATTCATTATCGAAATCGACTGATTTCTTTGTAAAATATTCGTAATGTTGTCCTTTCGAATGATACATCTGAGATTTCGCTGAATCACTGCAGAATTTTGATGAACAAATTTGTATAACTCGAAACTTAGTACGTAATATTTTTATTTTATATTAAATGAACTTCAACATTGAAATACGATCATGCGTCTCTCAGTGGGGATTTATAGTCAACATTTTTTTTTAAGTATTGTTGCAGAAATGTTGCCATCCAACGAAAATGAGTTTTATTTAGTTTGATAATTTTTCAACAGATATCCATCAAACTTTCAGATTATTGTAAGAATCATACGACTTACATTCTTAAAAAAAAACAAGAAGGTTGAAAATTAGAAATAAAAGATGGATCAGAGTGAAGGGATGATTATTGTTGTTGTTATTATTATTATTATTATTATTATTATTATTATTATTATTATTATTATTATTATTATTATTATTATTATTATTATTATTAACATCATTATTATACTTTGAGAAAGCGCTAAACCTATATAGGCCAAACAGTGCTTGTTGTACAGAGCTGTAACTCAAACGGGTTTAGCGCATTTTCAATAATAATATCTTAATGGAAGCCTTACACGAAGTCACTAGCACACTGTTCTAATAAAATATTATTTATAGATTATATAGAAAGACTAGCAATATGAGTATATAATAGAAGTTTGAAGGCATGTCTATTATTTCTCTCTCTCTCTCTCTCTCTCTCTCTCTCTCTCTCTCTCTCTCTCTCTCTCTCTCTCTCTCTCTCTCTCTCTCTCTCTCTCTCTCTCTCTCTCTCTCTTACATAACACTGGATACCACATTGTCTCTGTTATTCACTTGTTAGATCGCATATTCAGTAGGTCATTCAGTTTTGGTCTTCATATTATGGAAGTTATATTGTACAGAGTACAAAGAAGAAACACTTGACCTTTTCTCTCTTATTAAACGAAGACTTCGAGATCACATTCAAGCCTTCAAGATATTAAATGATTTTGATGTATTCAGACGCAAACAATCTGAAATGCAAAATGAGACAATAACTCAAAACTTCGAGACAGAAGACGCAATGCGATCGTGTGTATTTTTTTTTTTTTACAAACAGAATCACAGCAGAATGGAACAACCTACCTACTGAAGCTATAAGCAGGAAAACAATACAAGCATTTTGTAAGTATAGGTCTCAGCTAGATGTTAAGATGGGTAAACTGAAATCATTGTATTCCTGATGTTTGGTCAGCAACTACAACAGGACCATCAGTTGATCAGGCTCTGATCCAACATGAGGCCTGGTCACAGACCGGGCCGCAGGGGCGTTGACCCCTGGAACTCTCTCCAGGTAAACTCCAGGTTAGAGCGAGCTAATCCTTCTTCATTGATAACTTGACAATGTAACTTCTAGGCGGCTTTAACCTCAATGTACTAGTGTGTTTCTTGATGACGGTCTTACCGAGATAGCAAGCGTATTCATCTTCGGTTTGGCTTCATTACTGGTGTAAGTGGAAGCTTTGGATTAGTTTTAGGCTGTGTAGGTCCTAATTTGTCATTTTTGGTGAAAATTTTTGGATATTAATTTCCAAGTGATTCTTTGTGAATGGCTCTTCTGGATCCATATAACACTTGTTCCAGATTACTTAATATGTTGCAGTGACATAATCGGGTTGTAATATAGCTCAGAGCTAGGCTGTGCAACACGCTGACTGCTCTTAACCTAAATAACTGATGTGAAAAAAGTCGCTCATCTAGGAAAAGCAATGATGAAACGGTTAATATGGAGATGAGGTCCTTGTGTTTCCAGCTTAGGGAAAGGTTATTATGTAAATTCTTCGATGATATAATGTGCAATGGAAACCGTTATATTATAGGCCAATTCGGATTTTTTTAGTAACAAAAAGTAACCTAAAATATTTTAATCTACAGTAGAAGTTAAATTCCAGGCTAATTTGGATATTTTTGTTTACCAGAAAAAACTTTTACAAAATAAACCCAAAATATAAGTCTTAATTACAGAACCTATTTAGCATTGAAGAATTACATAAAAAGAACAAAGACCATTACTCCATATTTACTGAAAAAATAAATATTAGTTTTTCGGCTCTATGGACTGTAACTAGGGATTTGTCCAACTAAATCCCCTAAAAAATATAGACATTTGTTGCTCTATATAAGCAGAATTTTCCACGTTTAGGCATCATCCTAGGGACATTTGAATGGAAATTCTTAGTCCAGCCAAATCTCGAATGACACGTAACTCAAGCAGCTTCATTAATGTACACTGTTGATCTCTTCGCCTCCATGTGGTAAGTTCTGGACATTTTGAGCGACTAAGTAATCAGTCTTACACAACAGCAAAGTGCTGCTCACAGGGTATATGTTGGATGGGTCGTAGAAACATTAAGACCCGTGTCAGACACTGTCCCGGCGGATAGTGTGTGTTGTCTATACCTAGACACAACCCAACTACTGGACCACTATGACAAGGTCCTGGATGCTCTAGAAGATAAACAGAATGCAGATGTAATATACACAGACTTTGCAAAAGCCTTTGACAAGAGTGACCATGGGGTAATAGCGTACAAAATGCGTGATAAAGGAATAACAGAAAAAGTTGGTGGAGGTATCTATAATTTCCTAACAAATAGAACACAAAGAATAGTAGTCAACAGGGTAAAGTCTGAGGCGGCTACGGTGAAAAGCTCTGTTCCACAAGGCACAGTACTCGCTCCCATCTTGTTCCTCATCCTCATATCTGACATAGACAGGGATATAAACCACAGTGCTGTGTCTTCCTTTGCAGATGACACCCGAATTTGCATGACAGTGTCCACTATTGAAGACACTGCAAGACTCCAGGCGGACATCAACCAAATCTTTAAATGGGCTGCAGAAAACAATATGAAGTTCAATGATGAGAAATTTCAATTACTCCTATATAGAAAACGTGAGGAAATTAAAACTACATCGGAGTATAAAACAAATTCCAACCACACAATAGAGCGAAAAACTAATGTAAAAAACCTGGGAGTTATCATGTCAGATCTCACCTTCAAAGACCATAACATTGTATCAATCGCATCTGCTAGAAAAATGACAGGATGGATAATGAGAACCTTCAAAACTAGGAATGCCAAGCCCATGATGACACTCTTCAGGTCGCTTGTTCTATCTAGGCTGGAATATTGCTGCACACTAACAGCACCTTTCAAGGCAGGTGAAATTGCTGACCTAGAAAACGTACAGAGAACCTTCACGGCACACATAACTGCGATAAAACACCTTAGTTACTGGGAACACTTGAAGTTCCTCAACCTGTACTCCCTAGAACGCAGGGAGGAGAGATACATTATTATATACACTTGGAAAATCCTAGAGGGATTAGTACCAAACTTGCACACGAAAATCACTCCCTATGAAAGCAAAAGACTATTCAGATGATGCAACATCCCCGCAATGAAAAGCAGGGGTGCCACTAGCACGATAAGAGACAACACAATAAGTGTCCGGAGCCCAAGACTGTTCAACTGCCTCCCAGCATACATAAGGGGGATTACCAATAGACCCCTGGTTGTCTTCAAGCAGGCACTGGACAGGCAGCTACAGTCAGTACCTGACCAGCCGGGCTGTGGTTCGTACGTCGGGTTGCGTGCGACCAACAGTAACAGCCTGGTAGATCAGGCCCTGATTCACCATGAGGCCTGGTCACAGACCGGGCCGCGGGGGCGTTGACCCCCGAAACCCTCTCCAGGTATACCTAAAATCACCCCTGATTTAATCCAGTTCGACAGGCGCTGTATAATCCCTAAGGAATAATTAAGTGCTTCCCCATAAATATAAGAATGATTCCTCTGAATCTGTGCTTACTCACCTATATGTGGTTGCAAGAGTCGATTCACAGCTCCTGGCCCTGCCTCTTTGCTGTGTGGTACCGGTTATCAAAGATACTTGTCAACAGAAACATGCCCTAATGTGTTACAACTTGTCAAAGGAGCTTCTCTATAGACACGAACTCTAATGCGTGCATGGTTGTGTAAGAGAGAGAGAGAGAGAGAGAGAGAGAGAGAGAGAGAGAGAGAGAGAGAGAGAGAGAGAGAGAGAGAGAGAGAGATCTGGCTGCATATCAAATGACATACATATAAAGGTCCAAGGGAAGGCCTCTGTGGGAGAAGCAGAGCTTCTGTTGTCAGTGAAAGATGAGAGGAACCAGACACGAAGGAAGCTATACGGTTTGTTTGAACCTATTTCTAATGGTTTGGATATTTGTATTCTAAAGGTATAGTGTTCAAGTGTGTGATGCTGTGGTAGCACCTTCAGTTCACATCTGAATGGCCAGGTTTCGATACTAGCACAAATGTGAACGTTGGTCATGTTTTTCTTACACTTATCGCCCCCCCCTCCCGTTCATTTAGCAGCAAGAAGGTATTGTACCTGACTGTTATGGGTCGCATCATAGAGACAATAAAAGTACGCCACTGGAAATAACTTAGAGTGATTTATTGGGTAATACTAACCTTCCAGGTTAATAATTCAGCATAAAATATTGTTTTTCATCTCTCTCCACACAGTACATTATATGTGGCCCTGTCTCTCTCTTCACACACTACATTATATGTGGCCCTGTCTCTCTTCACACACTACATTATATGTGGCCCTGACTCTCTTCACACACTACATTATATGTGGCCCTGTCTCTTTCTCCACACACTATATATGTGTAGCTTTTTTTTTCTCGTGAAGAGACTTAAACATCTGAGAGAACATGTGGTTACGGATATCTTTTATTTATTTTTAGGAAGTCTCCTGTTGAAATTTACAAATTATTAGCTAAAGTATTTCATTACATTTCAAGAATTTGCTGGGAAAACATACGCATGGCTGTTTCAATGTTCACTTAGTTTGTGTGGAACTTTGAAATGTGTTGGTTGGCACCTCAAGATGCCAAACAACATACACATTTCGTCAGAGATGAGGTGATCAAAATCCATGTCAGGTTAGGCGTCCATGCCAGTTACGACAACAAAATATTGAAGTTATTAATGTATAATGTTCTTAAATTGTCTGGAATAAGTGTGTCTGATGTTAATTTCTTAAATAACTTAGTTAATGAATAACATAAACTGTTTATAGGAGACAACTTCGTTACAACACTGGTGTAACTTAAGATAATCTATGAGATTACACACACACACACACACACACACACACACACAGGAAGGCCTTTGACACAGTTCCTCACATGAGATTAGTAAAAAAGATGGAAGACCAAGCGTGTATAACAGGAAGGGCACTGGAATGGATCAGGGAATACCTCACAGGGAGGCAACAACGGGTCATGGTGCGTGATGAGGTATCACAGTGGGCGCCTGTGACGAGCGGTGTACCGCAGGGGTCAGTCCTAGGACCAGTGCTATTCTTGCTATATGTGAATGACATGACGGATGGGATAGACTCAGAAGTGTCTCTTTTCGCAGATGATGTGAAATTAATGAGGAGAATCACATCGGATGAAGACCAAGCAGGACTTCAAAGTGACCTGGACAAGCTTGACATCTGGTCTAGCAACTGGCTTCTCGAATTTAACCCCACCAAATGCAAAGTCATGAAGATCGGAGAAGGGCAAAGAAGACCGCTGACAGAGTACAGGCTAGGTGGACAAAGGCTACAAACCTCAACAAAGGAGAAAGACCTTGGGGTGAGTATAACACCAAGCACGTCTCCGGAAGCACACATCAACCAGATAACCGCGGCAGCATATGGGCGACTGGCAAACTTAAGATTAGCGTTCCGTTACCTTAACAAGGAATCGTTCAAGACACTGTATACCGTATACGTCAGGCCCATACTAGAGTATGCAGCACCAGTCTGGAACCCACACCTGGTCAAGCACGTCAAGAAACTAGAGAAAGTGCAAAGGTTTGCGACAAGGTTAGTTCCACAACTCCGGGGTCTGTCTTATGAAGAAAGGCTGAGGGAAATAGGACTAACAACACTGGAGGAAAGAAGGGTCAGAGGAGACATGATAACGACATACAAAATACTGCGGGGAATTGACAAGGTAGATAGTGACAGGTTGTTTCAGAGAGGGAACACAGAAACAAGGGGACACAACTGGAAGCTGAAGACTCAGATGAGTCAAAGGGATGTCAGGAAACATTTCTTCAGCCACAGAGTAGTCAGGAAGTGGAATGGACTAGAGAATGATATAGTGGAGGCAGGAACCATACATAGTTTTAAGACAAGGTATGATAAAGCTCATGGAGCAGGGAGAGCAGAGACCCAGTAGCAGACAGCGAAGAGGCGGGGCCAGGAGCTGAGTCTCGACCCCTGCAACCACAATTAGGTGAGTACACACACACACACACACACACACACACAGGTTAGTATTACCCAATAAATCACTCTAAGTTATTTCCAGTGGCGTACTTTTATTGTCTCTATGATGCGACCCATAACAGTCAGGTACAATACCTTCTTGCTGCTAAATGAACGGGGGGGGGGGCGATAAGTGTAAGAAAAACATGATAACGACATACAAAATACTGCGGGGAATCGACAAGGTAGATAGTGACAGGATGTTCCAGAGAGGAAACACAGAAACAAGGGGACACAACTGGAAGCTGAAGACTCAGATGAGTCAGAGGGATGTTAGGAAGCAATTCTTCAGCCATAGAGTAGTTAGGAAGTGGAATAGTTTAGCGAACGATATAGTGGAGGCGGGAACCATACATAGTTTTAAGACAAGGTATGATAAAGCTCACGGAGCAGGGAGAGCAGAGACCCAGTAGCGGACAGTGCAGAGGCGGGGCCAGGAGCTGAGTCTCGACCCCTGCAACCACAATTAGGTGAGTACACACACACACACATACATGGGTTCTTCGGGAAGGAGCTGAGGTACTGAGTGTGCCACTTACCACAATATTCAACACATCCCTTGAAACTGGGCAGCTACCTGAGGTATGGAAGAAGGCCAACGTAGTCCCCATTTTTAAAAAAGGAGACAGAAAAGAGGCACTAAACTATAGACCGGTGTCACTTACGTGTATAGTGTGCAAAGTCCTGGAGAAAATCATCAGGAAAAGAATGGTGGAGCACCTCGAGCTGAACAGGATAATAAACACCAGACAGCACGGATTCCGGGAAGGCAAATCCTGTGTAACAAACCTCCTAGAGTTCTATGATAAAGTAACAGAAGTAAGGCAGGAGAGAGAAGGGTGGGTTGATTGCACTTTCCTGGACTGCAGGAAGGCCTTCGACACAGTTCCTCATATGAGATTAGTAAAGAAGTTGGAAGAACAGGCATGTATAACAGGAAGGGCACTGGAATGGATCAGGGAATACCTCACAGGGAGGCAACAACGGGTCATGGTGCGTGGTGAGGTATCACAGTGGGCGCCTGTGACGAGCGGTGTACCGCAGGGGTCAGTCCTAGGACCAGTGTTATTCTTGGTATATGTAAATGACATGACGGACGGGATAGACTCAGAAGTGTCTCTGTTCGCAGATGATGTGAAACTAATGAGGAGAATCACATCGGAAGAGGACCAAGCAGGACTTCAAACAGACCTGGACAAGCTTGACATCTGGTCTAGCAACTGGCTTCTCGAATTTAATCCCACCAAATGCAAAGTCATGAAGATCGGAGAAGGGCAAAGAAGACAGCTGACAGAGTACAGGCTAGGCGGACAAAGGCTACAAACCTCGTCAATGGAGAAAGACCTTGGGGTGAGTATAACGCCAAGCACGTCTCCGGAGGCACACATCAACCAGATAAATGCGGCAGCATATGGGCGACTGGCAAACCTAAGATTAGCGTTCCGTTACCTTAACAAGGAATCGTTCAAGACATTGTACACCGTGTACGTCAGGCCCATACTAGAGTATGCAGCACCAGTCTGGAACCCACATCTTGGCAAGCACGTCAAGAAGCTAGAGAAAGTGCAAAGGTTTGCGACAAGGCTAGTTCCACAACTCAGGGGACTGTCCTATGAAGAAAGGTTGAGGGAAATAGGACTAACAACACTGGAGGACAGAAGGGTTAGAGGAGACATGATAACGACATACAAAATACTACGGGGAATCGACAAGGTGGATAGTGACAGGATGTTCCAGAGAGGGAACACAGAAATAAGGGGGCACAACTGGAAGCTGAAGACTCAGATGAGTCAAAGGGATGTTAGGAAGCATTTCTTCAGCCATAGAGTAGTCAGGAAGTGTAATAGTCTAGCGAACGATATAGTGGAGGCGGGAACCATACATAGTTTTAAGACAAGGTACGATAAAGCTCATGGAGCAGGGAGAGCAGATACCCAGTAGCGGACAGCGAAGAGGCGGGGCCAGGAGCTGAGTCTCGACCCCTGTAACCACAATTAGGTGAGTACAATTAGGTGAGTACATGGAATAAATAAAGAGATGTAAATAACGTGCTAAAAATATCTAATCAAGACAGGACCCGCAGCAATGAGTTTTAGGAAAAAATTATTTAGAAAGGATATAGGAAAGGAATGGTTTGGTAAAAAAGTTGTGGATGATTTGAATAAACTCATCCACAACTCACTGTAGTTAAAATCTTGAGCAGCTTGAAAAATAGGTACACAAGTCCTTTACTCCGATATGGAAAATGTGAGGAAATCAAAACTACATCGGAGTATAAAACAAATTCCAACCACACAATAGAGAGAAAAACTAATGTAAAAGACCTGGGAGTGATCATGTCAGAAGATCTCACTTTCAAAGACCATAACATTGTATCAATCGCATCTGCTAGAAAAATGAAAGGATGGATAATGAGAACCTTCAAAACTAGGGATGCCAAGCCCATGATGACACTCTTCAGGTCGCTTGTTCTATCTAGGCTGGAATATTGCTGCACACTAACAGCACCTTTTAAGGCAGGTGAAATTGCTGACCTAGAAAATGCGCAGAGAACATTAACGGCACACATAACTGCGATAAACCACCTCAATTACTGGGAACGCTTGAAGTTCCTCAACCTGTTCTCCCTAGAACGCAGGCGGGAGAGATACATGTTCATATACACCTGGAAAATCCTAGAGGGATTAGTACCAAACTTGCACACAAAAATCACTCCCTATGAAAGCAAAAGACTCGGCAGACGATGCAACATCCCCCCAGTGAAAAGCAGGGGTGCCACTAGCACGATAAGAGACAACTGCCTCCCAGCATACATAAGGGGACTACCAATAGACCCCTGGCTGTCTTCAAGCAGGCACTGGACAGGCACCTAAAGTCAGTACCTGACCAGCCGGGCTGAGGTTCTTACGTCGGTTTGCGTGCGGCCAACAGTAACAGCCTGGTTGATCAGGACCTGATCCACCATGAGGCCTGGTCACAGACCGGGCCGCGGGGGCGTAGAGCCCCGGAACCCTCTCCAGGTTAACTCCAGGTAAGTACATGAGTGGGTGTAAGTGAGTGTGAGATAGACCTGCTTAGTTTGGGCCAGTGGGCCTGCAGCAGTGCTCCTTCCTTCTAAGTGGGTGTGACTTGGACCTACTAGCATGGGCTACTAGGCCTGCTGCAGTACTCCCTCCTCATGTTCCTTGATTAGGACAGGAAAACACTTAAACTGGGTCACTGGAGACCGTAGATTGTTCAGCATCGCATGACTAAGATCCACGTACCGCTTTTGAAAGGCGGCTTCATGATGGTGAGGTGCTTCCCTGGCGCTATGTAACCCCTACAGATTTAGTACTTCCCCGCGAATAAATAACAAACAAGACCCACATCAAGTGAAACGTTCTTCACTCTCCCTACCAACAAAATATCAGCTCCGCTAACTTTTCAGCACAATCAGCGACTGTGCACAACCAAATTTTGGAACACTGCTTCATGAACACCTCTGGATGCTGTGTATAGAAGGTTCGACTCAGGGGTGGCAATGTGGTTGGCAGAGTTGGGGCTGAAGGACTTGCCTTGAAGCATCGTTATTATTATTTTTGGGGTGATGGAATTTTTAGAAGGGGTTACAGCTCCCTCCCCCTCCCTTCCTTGGCGCCTCCCCTGCACACCACGGTGTTTACACCTTGAGATAAACAAGTCTTGTGTTTACACATTGAGTAATACACAACTCTCGGTATATACACATAATTTTACTTTACTGGGTTATCCTTGGATCCCCGTAATATGTAAGTATGCTCATGACATCTGTCTGCCTTCAGAACCATTTGCAAAGTTAATGGTTTTAAACCATTTGTAAATTTCCTCAATAAATTCTGGCTTATTAATCTCATTTTATCTGATTTATTTGTGATAGTCATAGCAGAACTGGTGGTAACAGAAGTAAAACAAGTCAATATTTTATACCATTATCAACATAAAACTGGTGGTACACACAGCTCTAAGTGGAGGTGGACTGACACGAGTAGTTTAACACAAACAGTACTAATTTCGTAGAGGAAGTTGTAGCCCGTCTTTCTCTGTAAATTCCATGCCATTTTTTTAATATGGTATGGTGTATTCCATCACCACTTTCTCCGTTTCTATGCTCGCGGTGGTTGGAGGATGGGAAGAGAGCATACATTACCCCCTCAAGGGGGTGCCACTAGCACGATAAGAGACAACACAATAAGTGTCCGGGGCCCAAGACTGTTCAACTGCCTCCCAGCATACATAAGGGGGATTACTAATAGACCCCTGGCTGTCTTCAAGCAGGCACTGGACAGGCACCTAAAGTCAGTACCTGACCAGCCGGGCTGAGGTTTTTACGTCGGTTTGCGTGCGGCCAACAGTAACAGCCTGGTTGATCAGGCCCTGATCCACCATGAGGCCTTGACGCTGGTGAGGGGCTCTTGATCTAGGGAAATGGATCTGTGCTCCGGTTCCCTGAATTGAGCCTGAATACCTTCCATCCCCCCACATGCGCTGTATAATCCTACGGGTTTAGTGCTCCCCCATAATTATAATAATAATAATGCTCTCATACATAGATTGTACATTATAGTCCTGAAACTACGGAGTAGATAGTTCTTCTCAGCAGATAGACTTGATGTGGATTTCCAGGTCTTCTGATACTTGTAATAATGTTGGTAAGATTACCGACAATATGTTAAGTAAAAGGACAAAAGTGTAACTAATGTGACATTTTATTGTGGCAACGTTGTCAAAATAATATGTCACATTAGTTGGTTTGTTCATTTACTTAACCTCTGATACTTGTTTCTCCCATGTACTACAGTATAGTACATGGGAGCATAAGCGGTAGAAATCCTATCACATCTTACAGGTGGCCCGCTAAGACAATGAAAGGTCATGGTCATATACCAAAAGCTCTACTGAGTGGGTCATTATATGACTACTGAGTGGGTCATCATATGACTACTGAGTGGGTCATATGACTACTGAGTGGGTCATTATATGACTACTGAGTGGGTCATCATATGACTACTGAGTGGGTCATCATATGACTACTGAGTGGGTCATTATATGACTACTGAGTGGGTCATCATATGACTACTGAGTGGGTCATCATATGACTACTGAGTCGGTCATCATATGACTACTGAGTGGGTCATCATATGACTACTGAGTGGGTCATCATATGACTAACATCCGCATTAGGAGAAATGTTCTTTCCAAGCACTATACCACAATAACTTACATTCTGTATCATAAAGGGTAGGCCTTTAACCTACTTTCCACAAAGTATACACTTACAATTCATTAACTACATCTTAAGGTTTAAGTATTTAGCGCCTCTTCCCTGTGAATGTAATAATGCAACTCACGCCAGTCAGCTAACACCTAGGTATCTACTTGTACACTTGCTCCGGTCATAGTGCCTAGCTCAAGATTCAACCCCAGCCCCTTCGGCTGTTAGCCCAGCTTTCTACTCTACCACTGAGTTACGAGACCCACAATTTACTATGGATATTATTGCCTGGATAAGGGTTGAGGGTGGGTGAAGCAAGTACATTTAAGTTTGACCCGGGCAAGTACATTTTTACCTCTTGTGAAGAGAAGAAGGATTCATTTATTGGACTGAACTAAGAACTTGAGATCAGCTTTCTTTGTGTAAGGTTACAGGGGGAACTGATCCAACTTGACCTCCGGGGCGCACTCCTGATGGCACTTGGAAGAATTTTTTTACGACGGAGAAATGAGACCCTGAATGTGTCAGAGGCTGCTCTCACTTATAAATATAATTTAAACTCGGGAGGTGAATGATATGTTGGTGAATTAATTAAGATGTATATATGAATGATCATTTGATGCCAAAATTTTAAAGATCAAATTCATTCAGTCTTAAATACAAAATATATTCTGGTTCATTACATATGGTTATACAGATTATTAATTACAAAAAAAAAAAACACGTCTCGTCTGAATCTCGCTTATCTCACCACATCATAGGTTAAGTATATTACACATTTTTTAGTTTAAAAAATAATATTAAAAAATTAGGATAAAACTAATGATTTTTAATTTATTCGTCATGTGCATATACACCGATAGGTGTATAGCGCCATCAGTGTATATACACTGAGAGACAGAGATCATTCAGTGTATATACACTGAGAGTTTACATTAATCCCAGTCATAAGCATTAAAGTATTCTTGACTGGTGGTGAACAAGGACACCAATGTCAACAAATCCCGTTGTTTAACTTGATTGGGTTACCCCTGGGTTAAATATACATAATGTACTATATAGTATGTTTGAAACTTAATAAAAACTTAACAGGTGATATGAAGCTTTAATGACCAGTGCGTAGCCGATAGGTCTAAAATCTAATGAACCAGCCATTCATTCGAGACGAGAACAAAGTACATGTAATTAGGAGAGCTGTCGTGCCCGAGGGATAGTTGGCAACACGGGCGAGTGTATGTGATGTCAGTGTCTGCTTACCAGTCTCCAGTGCTGCCTGACGCCTCACGAGATTGCATCGCTCACTAGAGCCTCTAAGACCTAAATTCTAGGGACTAAGGAGTCCTAGTGAATCTTGCCTATCTAGCTGTACTGCACTAAAGTGTTTTGGTAATTTTTAAGTATTGGATAACCAGTCAAGTAACATGATTTATCACAAGTGAGGTTCTCCATTATTATTTTAATTATTTTTGTATAAAATTAATAGGGCAAAGTTTACATTGCTAATGTTGCCTTGTAAATCACGAGCTCATATATTATATACGGGATTTCTTAAAAAAAAAAAAATTACCCCATACTTTCGAGAGGAAATTACAGACAAAGTTTCGGTCATTCCAGTAACATTGTGCGGGAATGACCGAGTAATTGTCATTTACAGCATCCCCTTCAAGTGCTGGTTATTTGCGAATCGTTTCAACCACAGTATTGTGATTTTCATTCTTCTTTATATTTGGAAACAGGGCGACGTTTCGGCTTGTGCTCCTTGGAGCACGAGCCCCTCATTAGCATCTAGGTACCTCCCCTAAGGAGGGAACATGGTGAAAGCTGGAAGAGAGGTCAGGTCAGTGGCATATGACCTCTGGCTTTCACTATGTTCCCCATCATTCCAAACCTGACTTGTTCTTCAAAATATTTTATATTTTTGTTTCTGTAAATTACTTTTTAGTATGAAGACAAAAAATACGTGTACGTAGTAGGAAAATATTTCCAGGACAATATTTATTTCTAAAGTGAATTTTATAGAGAGAACGTTTATTTAAGTTAATAAAAAGCTCACTTTAAAACGAAACTGTTCTGCTACTTGTATCTTTCTTCAAGTAAATGGTAAATTTATAACAGCACGCAACCATAGTACTTACATGAGAATAATAATAAAAAAATGGTTATAATTGACAATAATTTTTAAAGGGGTGGACCGGTAAGCCCGCGGAAGGCCTCGGTCAGATGACCAAAAGCTCCAACGGCGGGTCATCATCTGACAAAGACCAGCGTCAGGAAACACTTGTCCTGTTTCCTGACGAACCTTACCTAACCTAAGAGCACTGCAGGTCTACTGGCCCATACTAGGCGCCGTGAAAAAATTAACCCTTGTTATTTATATATATATTTTCTCCTATTTTTTTTAAAAGCTACCCAGGATGTTAGTTTCACTGATGAAGAACATGGTTGTGTAATGTTTCCACACCCCGTACGTAATATAATCTATAATAAAATACCTTTTAAGCATTTATGTTAAAATTCTGGGCACGAGTCAGGTAGTTAATAAATCAGTGGCAGTACCGAGGCTTCCTTCTACATTCAACATCAGGCCAGAAGTTAAATAAAGACCAGTTTCACCTTAGCCTTCGGTATTTTTACGTTCCAACAACTGATCCAGTGGCTATTGTACAACGTTTCAAAGTATATGTAAGGAAAATTTGTATGCTGGTTAACGGCAAAGTTGTACAAATCGAAAAACATAAAAGAGAAATGGCTAAAAGTTGTGAGCAAGGAGAGACTGAAGTGGCTGTCCGCTGTGCTACTTAACGAGCAAGCTGGAGATAGAGGAGGTATTATATTAACCATGAAAAAATGACCAACGGATACACAGTCCAACAGACACCGGTTAATTAGCCAAGGCCTTTATTGCACAGGGCTCAGGACAAGTTGATTTATTACAGCACGCAACTATTAGTTTATATATATTCTTGGTTCTTTGTCAAGCCTCTGATAGCTTTGGCAAATGTCAAGACAATTCTTAGAAGATTCCTCACAAGCAAAGCATTGCTAGTCATCTTGAGATGGTTTTGAACTTGAAAGAGAATATAAAGTTTCGGACAAACACTGATATGCTAATTCAGCGCAACTTGACACCGTAAAGTCTATACATCTGCACAAATAGCGCAACTACGCATATATTTTCTTATAGGAAATGTTATTCTTAAAAATGATGGTGTATTAGGCAACAGCGAGAGGTCAGTGCACAAAGAGAACATGTAAAATATTAAGTGGCCTGTGCATAGGCGCTGGTGGCAGTATGAGAGGCGGTAGACACACAATTAGAGGAACTAAGGGTGTTTGCTGGGCCCAGCGCCCTGGCTTAAGTTACTCCCTTCTTAGGTTACACCAAGACTAACTTCACGACATCAGTCACTGAGAAACTTTCGTACTCATACGAAGTACTTTTTATCTCAAAAGCATTAATTAATTTATGTTTATTCTGTTCGGCGAAAGTGTAATTGATGTATTTCATGACTTGAAATCTCTGGGCGTACCAACAGATGAAATACAATTGATGGAGGTCAAGCATTATTGTGAAGTTTGGCAACTTTCTCACTGTTGCCTTGCCACTCGATGATCACAAAATGAAACGTTTTTTCCCTACAAGGATCGTTTGAGGTGCTCTGGGAGAAACTCTCATAATAAACATGATTTTTTTTTCATACAACCCATGGTTGATATATATTACGCCCCGTGGTGTAAACTGTTTATTACTAAATATAACACTGTCAGTCACATATCTTGATTGAAGTCTCTTTCTTTCTAATACAGATGTACAACTACGAATTCCTAATTTTTGTACCTTACTTTTTATCTATAAAAAAAAAAATGTTTGGCCAAGGTGTTTGAGGTTAACTCTGAAGAGAAACTTAGAAAAATACAAATTTAAAAAAAAAAATGCAAATTATAATAACTTTCTTTCCTAACATCCCCGAAAATAATTATGAAAATAACAGAAAGTAAACTATTACAGAACAGAAGCCGCGCTGTATAGCCCTTGTGGTTTAGCGCTTCTTTTGATTAATAATAATAATAATAATACAGAACAGAATGGTCAAGAATATTTACGAGCTAAAAACAGCAACAACAACAATACTCAATACAACGCCTTGTAGGTTCAGATTTGGCACTGTCTTCCACTTGACATCGTTCAGCTAGTGGGGGTGAACGAAACCTTCTGTGCTCATCAAGGGTATGATTGTCGTAATCAAAGAAGGCTCAGTAATAGAAACTGGAGACGCATAGACGAAGAAATTCTACACCGGGCGCAGCTGATGCAAAAACTCACTGAAGGTACCTTTTTAGCTCATCTTTTTGATCAGAGATTATTGTTAAATTGTCCGTATGAAGACTTGAAAGCTGCCTGGTTAGAAAAAAAAAAATTATGAAAATACGTGTTACAAAGAATTCAAAAAATGAATGGTAGCAACACTAACAAAAAAAAAAAAAAACAGAGCTTATAGAGGAAACAAGATTTTTCTCCTGTCTTTATTCTCTGCTTCGACGGGGGAGGGGGGACGGGGAATGCCACATGAGATAATTTATAAACGAAGATGGGGCTCAGGAGCTAGAGGTTAATGCCCAGCAGGCACGTCAAGGAAAGTACATTCAAGAAAGTACACACCCACACCCGGCTAGGAGCTTTGAATTGATCCCCACAGACATATCTAGGTGTGTACACACACACACACACACACACGACCCATGCAACCACATATAGGTGTGTACACACACACACGACCCATGCAACCACATATAGGTGCGTACACACACACACACGACCCATGCAACCACATATAGGTGTGTACACACACACACGACCCATGCAACCACATATAGGTGCGTACACACACACACACGACCCATGCAACCACATATAGGTGTGTACACACACACACGACCCATGCAACCACATATAGGTGGGACACACACACACACGACCCATGCAACCACATATAGGTGTACACACACGACCCATGCAACCACATATAGGTGTGCACACACACACACAGACCCATGCAACCACATATAGGTGCGTACACACACACACGACCCATGCAACCACATATAGGTGCGTACACACACACACGACCCATGCAACCACATATAGGTGTGTACACACACACACGACCCATGCAACCACATATAGGTGCGTACACACACACACACGACCCATGCAACCACATATAGGTGTGTACACACACACACGACCCATGCAACCACATATAGGTGTGCACACACACACACGACCCATGCAACCACATATAGGTGTGCACACACACACACACGACCCATGCAACCACATATAGGTGCGTACACACACACACAGACCTGCACTCTCTCCAATCTCCAGTGTCTTATACTGTATCAGGTGTAGGTTCCATGCTGGTGCTGGAATACGCAGCACCAGTATGAAACACACACCTGATAAAACATGTTAAGAAAATGTAGAAAATGCAGTATACAGTGAGAGTCTCCGAACTATAGGGTTAGTAAGGTTCGTCAGGAAACAGGACAAGTGTTTCCTGACGCGGGTCTTAGATGATGACCCGCCGTTGGAGCTTTTGGTCATCTGACCGAGGCCTTCCGCTGGCTTACCGGTCCACCCCTTTAAAAATTATGGTCAGTTATAACAATTTAGTTATTATACTTTCCGAGCTATAGAGGCTGAAATAACTGAACTTGACATTAAAGGAAAGAACGACTGGGGGTGACATAATAACAACATACAAAATACTCAGGGGAATTGACAACGTAGACGGGGATAGATTGAGAGGCGAGAAACACAATTAGGCATGATTAGAAATTTAAGACAGACGAGTCATAGAGATGTCAGAGAGTACCGTACCTCTTCAGCCTCAGGGTGATCAGGAAGTGGAATGACCTTGGCGAAGATATGGTGGTAGCAGGCTCCATACATAGTTTTAAGAGCAGGTACAACAGGGCCAACGAGGCTAGGGGGAAGTAAATCTGGCAAGCGGCAAGTTGAGAGGCGGGGCCAGGAGCTGACCCGATGCCTGCAACTACATATAGATAAGTACACACACACACTCGATTCGACCCCTGCAACCACAATTAGGTGAGCACACACACACACACACACACACACACACACACACACACACGAGACATACCATGTTGAGTATAAGTAGAAAATATATAAAAAAACAAGAAATTAGCACACTAGTAAAATGAATGAAAATAAATCAGTTGTTTGATCTTATTAGTTATCCCAATTTACTGTTCACAATGATCGTAAAAATGTCAAATTATGTAATAGGTCTAAACAAAAACTGCAAACAGCAACAGCCTAATCGACCAGGCAATCAACAGCGAAGCCAGCCCCAGCAGTTTCGGAGCCATATGTAATTTTTAGTTCTGAAGACTACCTCTATAATAAATATTCAATACGTAATATTGGAAACACATTGGCACCATTAATGTTTTTGATCTGCTGACTCGACATGTTTATCATGGCAGATGAGGTCATATTCTCATTACGAAGTTTTAGAATATGAAGGTCACTGGCCCTTTGTAGACCATGTCTACTTGGAGGGCATTCCGGTGGATCAGGGCCTGATCAATGAGGCTGTTACTGCTGGCCGCACGCAGTCCAACGTACGAACCACAGCCTGGCTGATCCGGCACTGATTTTAGGTATCTGTCCAGCTCCCTCTTGAAGACAACCAGAGGTCTACTGGTAATGCCCCTTATGGCTGGTGGGAGGCTGTTGAACAGTCTTGGGCCCCGGATACTTATTGTGTTTTCTCTTAGTGTACTAGTGACACCCCTACTTTTCACTGAGGGTATGATGCATTGCCTGCCAAGTCTTTTGCTTTCGTAGGGAGTGATTTCTGTGTGCATATTAGGGACCAGTCCCTCCAGAATCTTCCAGGTGTAGATTATGATATATCTCTCTCGCCTGCGCTCCAGTGAGTACGAGTCAAGTGCTTCCAGGTGTGTGCTTCCTGTGTGAATTAACCTTTAAGCTTGTAGTAAAAGGAGGGGAAGATAAAGAGAGAGGAATGGAGGAGGAATGAGAGTCAGTGTATAGATCCCTGGGTGCCTTGAAGGAGCTAGACAGATACCTAAAGTCAGTACCCGATCAGCCGGGCTGTGGTTCGTACGCTGGACTATATGCAGCCAGCAGTAACAGCCTGATTCACCGGGAGGCCTGGTCAAGGACTTGGCCGCGGGGGCGTTGGCCCCCGGAACAGCCTCCAGGTAGACTCTAGGTAGTGTTCTTGGGCTCAGCCTGGTCAGGTTAGGTAAGATTCATCAGGAATGAGGACAACTGCTTCCTGACGCGGGTTCTTAGTCATGTGACGGCCCGCCACTGGAGCTTTTGGGCATTTAACCGAAGCATTCCATTGACTTACCTGTCCACTTCTTCAGAAAATAAAATTATTACTGACTGCCTGGTCAAAGTTGTGATGAACTGTCACTGAGGACGTGGGAGTCCTGTATGTGAGTACTGTATCCTGAAGTTACTCTCAGTGGTAGCTTCCCCTGTCAATATTTTAGCCCCCTTTTCTTGCTACAGTGTATCTGTAATTAACTTAGTAGAGTGACTGTGGCTATTGCAATTATTATCCCTACCCCAACGTAGATAATTGTCATTTCCTGTCCTCATAAACCCTCAGATATCACTCTCACACCCCCGCTATCCACTTCCACTCCTCAACAATCCCCTCGCCATCACCCACGCAGCCACCCCTCCCCCATAATCCCATTTTCCCACACCCACTCTATAATATATCCTTACATAGACCAAGTCATTTATGAAATTCAGATTAAAAGAGTCCTATCAACTATTGCCTACTTAAACCTAACCGACAGCTCTGTTAAAACATTGAATCCTCTTCAGTGTTCTCGAAGCCTCAGCTTCATCAATCACGTTGAAAAATAATCTATATATAAAAAAACACATCGTATCTCTTTTGTTTTATTTCCTGGAATGTTATGAATGAAAACTCTTGCGTCCAAATGAGAATTTTGGCTCTGGCTTTGACTTCCTTATTAATGGAAGAGTATATTTATTTGACTGTCTTATCATTTAATACAACAACGTATTTTTGCATTTAGTGTTTAACACCAGATAGATTTGATGAAGGTTAGAAGTTATAGATACTAAGTAAGTTTTACCGCAAGGAAGACGGTAGTCGTGGTGTCGGAAGTCATCAGTGTGAACTGTTTACTTATTGGTCCTGTGTAATAATGGATGGCATCTCTTTGAGCCCTACCACAATATCTTTACAATAGGTCGTTGCGGGGAAAGAACAATTAATAAAAACTGAGATATGTAAACCCATTAGCAAGTCTTTGCCTAACTTTATATAAAAAAGTATTTTATTCGCTTACATTATGGGGGGTATATGTTCTTATAACAAGAGGTAGATGTCTCTGTGTATCAACACTGAAAGTTCACTTAATTCGCATTTTTAGGGATTAAAGTACCAATACTCATGATGTTAGTCTATAAGTGAATTGCAGTCTTAATGACCTGCTAACATTTGATTGGCATTAAATCTAACAAACTAATTAGGATGCTTACTGTTTCAGTCAGTACAGCAACTTTACATTGCAATATATATACTATATATGTATATATATATATATATATAACTATATTTTAAATATAAATAATATATATATATATATAATTTTATATTATTTAATATATATATTATATATATATATATATATATATATATATATATATATATATATATATATTATATACTTTCCTAAAACAGAATCTATTCTGAAAATCATTTTAAACAACACGGAGGGAGTGAATCTCACTGTAACAGCCGGCGAGTAAATAGCATTTTTTTTTTTTTACCATCGTGCAGAAACAAAAGCCTTTTAAGTCCTTTCTAAAATTTTCTCTTATACGTTTAAAGATATATTTTTTTCATTTAAGTTAATGTAAGAATTTATAATTTTGTACCAAGAGAAACTTTGAAAACCTACCTAACCTTATTACAACAAGCTCAATTAGCTAGTTAAATAGTTAATCATCAACATTGTAAATATATCCTAAATCTCTGTGACTTATGTTCCATTGTTATAAGTCTAGTTCTTAATCTAGGTGAAATTCCAGAGGCCTTAAAGAGTGCAGACATAGCTCCTTTGCATAAGGGAGGTAGTAGAGCACTAGCTAAAAATTACAGACCAGTAGCCCTCACTTCTCACATCATAAAAATCTTTGAAAGAGTGATGAGACGGCCACTGTTCAATCAGGAATGCAGAGCCGCCAAAGAAGAGAGAAGATAGTTTGGGAGAAAGAGAGAGTAAATCAAAACTCAGAAAACTTGGAAAGAAGCAGGAGAGTTAGAAACGAATACAGAAGAGAAGGGAAGCTGAGACAGTTTGAAAATAATAAAGCATCGAAAGGCCAAAACTGAAGCAAAGTTACTTCACAGCTACATAAAAATCAGAGTGAAAAAGTAAGTTATACGGCTGAAGGAGGGTGGGACTTCCTGACCTCAGGGAAGTGGTGAAGGGTGTATGGATGAACACTTGGAACCACGGACCTGGGGTGGGACTGGGTGAGGCATCAAAAATATCGAAAATATATATATATATATATATATATATATATATATATATAAATAAAATAAGATCTGTTGTAGGATGTATGATTTTATACACCAAAAAAGATTTTAATGTGTAGTAAGTAGTAATAATTACATCCCACATACCCATGCATTGACCCTCTAACACCCCACACCTGAGTGCAGAGCAGAAAGGTAAATTGATACAGGCGGCAGTACAGTATACCTGTAGGAAATGTGAAAAGGCTTTAGGGGAAAAAAACAGAATCACATGAAATCTTTGCTTTTCAAAACATGTCACCTGTGCAAGAATAAACACTCCATCCAAAAACGACATCCACCTAGAAAGGTGTTTCTGGATCTGCAACAAGAATGTGGAACTATGGACAGATATCAGGAAAGCACTCAGGAGGTTAATAAACAATAAGCATGAAAACAAAGAGGAACTATTGGATAGTCTATCCGGTATATATAGAGCATGGGAGGATAGGAGAGGAGTAAAGTTTAACACACAGAAACCCCAGTCTACAACAGCTGACCCTAAAATAAACAGACACCCACTGAAAAAAACACAGGAAAACACAGACCTTATTTTCACAAATAATGAGGACCTGGTAAGAAACATAATATCAAAAACAACTAATTCTGATCACAATCTAATCGAAGTTCAGACTTACATGCACAGGAGTCCTGATCAGCAAAATCCATACAGCTATGAGGGTACCTTTACCAAATTCAACTTCAACAACAAAACCATCAAATGGGACCAGGTAAACTATGCCCTAAATGAAACATGTTGGAAAGATATCTTAAATTACATGGACCCTAACCAGTGCCTTGAAAAGATCAACCTCCTGGTAGATGAAGTATGTTCATGGCATATTCCCCTAAGAAAAAAGAAGAGAAGTAAACTGGAGAGAGAGAGAGACGCTCCCTCTACAGGAGAAGGCGAAGAACAACTGAGCTCCTCAAGAATGCCAGATTATCTGAAAATGGAAGTAAGCGCTAACCAGGGAAGTGGAAAATATTGAGCTAAAGTTAAAGGACTCATACAGGATCCAGGAGAGACGAGCTAAAAGCGATTAGTGAAACTGAAAGAAATTCGAAATACGTATTTCTTTTCAGATGCAAAAAAAAAAAAGCAAAAACCACTTCTAGTATAGGACCCCTGCTCAGACAAGACGGATCCTACACAGATGACAACAAAGAAATGAATGAGATACTGAAATTTCAATTTGACTCTGTGTTCAGTGAGCCACTAATCCGTCTAAAGATAGACAAACCAAACAATTTTTTCATGAATGAGCCTCAAAACCCTGCCAATGTATGCCAAATTTCTAACATAACCCTAACTCTACTAGACTTTGAGAAAGCCATCGACGACATGCCCATGCACTCAGCCCCAGGCCCAGACTCGTGGAACTGTGTGTTCATTAAGAACTGCAAGAAACTCCTCGCACGGCCCCTAAGTATGCAATGGAGAAGGAGCATAGACACAGGTGAGATTCCACAGTCACTAAAAATATCGGATATAGCCCCACTCGATAAAGGAAGCAGCAAAGCAGTAGCTAAGAACTATAGACAAATAGTTTAAACATCCCATATCATAAAAATCTTTGAAAGAGTTCTAAGAAGCAGGATGGCAAACCACTTGGACTCCCAAAAATTGCACAATCCAGGGCAACATGGTTTCAGAGCAGGTCGCTCCTGCCTCTCGCAACTATTGGACCACTATGATATGGTCTTAGATGCACTGGAAAACAAACAAAATGCAGATGTAGTATACACAGATTTTTCAAAAGTCTTTGACAAGTGCGATCATGGTGTAGTAGCACACAAAAGAGTGCTAAAGGGTAGTGGTAAACAGAGTTAAATCGGAAGCTGCCATAGTGAAGAGCTCTGTTCCACAAGGCATAGTACTCGCCCCTATCCTGTTCCTCATTTTCATATCAGACATAGACAGAGATGTAAACCATAGCACCGTATCATCCTTTGCAGACGATACTAGGATATGCATGAGAGTGTCATCCATTGAAGACACGGTTAACCTCCAAGAAGATATAAACCAAGTTTTCCAATGGGCAACGGAGAACAATATGATGTTCAATGAAGATTAATTCCAACTACTCCGTTATGGAAAACTGGAGGAAATAATAGCTAGGACTGAGTATACTACAAACTCTATTTAGACAATAGAGCGGAAAAGTAATGTGAAGGACCTGGGTGTGGTAATGTCCGAAGATCTCACCTTCCAGGACCACAACAATGCCACTATCACATCTGCGAGGAAACTGATAGGATGGATAATGAGAACATTCAAAACAAAATATGCTAAGCCAATGATGATCCTTTTTAAATCACTTTTTCTCTCTAGGCTGGAATACTGTTGTACACTAACATCCTCATTCAAGGCAGGTGAAATTGCAGATCTAGAGAATGTACAGAGAACCTTTACTGCACGTATAAGTTCCATCAAACACCTTAACTACTGGGAACACCTGGAAACACTTGACTTGTACTCACTGGAGTGCAGGCGAGAGATATATCATAATCTACACCTGGAAGATTCTGGAGGGACTGGTTCCTAATCTGCACACAGGAATCACTCCCTACTAAAGCAAAAATCTTGGGGGGCGATGCAACATACCCCTGGTGAAAAGTAGGAGCGCCACTGGTACACTAAGAGAAAACACAGTAAGTGTCCGGGGCCCAAGACTGTTCAACAGCCTCCCACCAGCCATAAGGGGCATTACCAATAGACCCCTGGTTGTCTTCAAGAGGGAACTGGACAGATACCTAAAGTCGGTGCCGGATCAGCCGGGCTGTGGTTCGTACGTTGGGCTGCGTGTGGCCAGCAGTAACAGCCTTGTTGATCAGGCCCTGATCCACCGGGATATATATATATATAATAAAACTAAACAAATAAACAATATAAGTGTTGGAATGTTTTGACAACTTTATTATACACTTCAAACCCAATCTGTGGGTGGTAAGCCAGTGAAATAGTAGTGGTGGTGATGGTGTTAGTGGGAGACTTAACAATAAAAGAAGCAACGCTGAGACGTCTAGTAGTGGCATAAAACCTGAGCCTAATGTTGGGAGAAATGAAAAGCTAAACTAGAACTAAATTAGGATTAAGGTGTGGATTAGAATTTGGGGAGGACTGAGGGGTAAACTTGAAGAAGAATCTATGAAGTGCTTGAATGGTGAGGCATAACAGAGGAGAATGTAAGGAGTGCTGAAGAAGATAGATAGTTGAAAATAAAAATAAAAAGATGCAAAACCTCTTAGAAGCTTGATCCACAAAGGATTCAGAGAAGTGGTTTGTGGGCTTATCACTGGCCCATCAGTGTGGTCTTTACCCTCAGGTCGGTGTTATATCAAGTGATACAACACCTTTCCTCCTGAAGGACACAACAGTGGCTCCTGAAGGAGATCGCCACACACTGACACACACACACACACACGGGACAACAGTGGATTTAAATCATTGTGACTTTACTGAGTTATCCGTATTGTTGTTTGTTATTGTAGATTCGCCTGTATAATCGCCCGGGTTGGGTCTTTTCCAAGAGGTGGCCCGGCCTTGGCTCCATGTCGTAGAAGTGTCTCAGACCAATGTCTACCATGGGAGGAAGTAAAAGTACCTCCTCATTGTCTGGGACCAGTTGTCCCCAGGCCCAACCTCAATCCCCGTCCCCATGGGGCTCGGAGGTAGAAGCTAGGCACCTTGGGCTGCCTCAAACTCCGCCCACACTGGGATCAAAGGGTGAAGCAGCTGTATAGCAGCAAACGATGTCAGGAAGTGCAAAGGCAACAAGTACTACTGGATCCTTTTTGAGCCATACCCCAGCTTTGGGCCAAAGCCTGATCGCTGGGGAAGCTCAAGAATACCTCTTGCTGTGTATTGTTGCTGCTACTTCACCTGTCCATTGCACTCATAATATACTATAAATGTTATGTCCATAACATCTAGGTACTCTCATAATCACAGTAAATAATGGTTACACTGGTCAACACTCATTTTCTGGCCCATGATATTACACTGCTTTTAGGGTAAGTTTGTGGTGCTGATTCCGAATATGTCATCCGTTTTGCTTGATTGGCTCTCGTTTTTTAGAAATATGGTATCCTATTGAAAAACATAAAAACTGTGGAAAATATACTGATCAAGCGGAGCTAGCTTACAAATAGTATTGAAATTAATTTTAGATCATGCAAGCAGGAAGTGTACCATCTTCAGATCAACACAAATAGACGTCTTGTGCTCATAATAGCAAAGTTCCTGCAAGACCATTTTGATATTTTCGTATTCTTTAAGTTTTACTGAGTGAGCAATTGGAAGAGCTGCATATTGTTAACATTATGCAATAAGACATTTTAAGTTTCTATTGCAGCTGTCAATAATCTGACGCCAGTCTTTCGGTCGATATTCAAGTCCCATACAAAGATGTCCAAGGATGTTATTGCAGCATACAAGTTCTTCATTTTGGCTGAAGTAAGGAGTTCAACCTCTTATTCGATAAGCTGTTATTTTAACTTCTTGTTGTAGACAGTTCTTTCCTTTTAGTCTGAATGCTAAAAGTTCAGATACTTGCTTTGACAGACTGAGGTCACATATATCAGATCACTGAGTTCTTCTTGGAAGAACTGCTGAGGTGTTGAAATGTTTACTTCATATTCACTTCCACTGTTATCACCTGTGTTACATCCTAAATCCTGAGTTTCTTCACCAACTGACAATTAGTGTTGTAAATACTGGTATGGGAACGTCATCCCTGTATGACACAGGGATATTCCTACTTGACTTTCTTGTATCGATTGAAACCTTTCACATTCACCATACACCAAATATCAATCGTCGTGGTGCTGCACAGTTTTGGTCACCGTATTACAGAATGGATATAAATGCACTGGAAAACGTACAAAGGAGGATGACAAAGTTGATCCCATGTATCAGAAATCTTCCCTATGAGGACAGACTGAGGGCCCTGAATCTGCACTCTCTAGAAAGGCGTAGAATTAGGGGGTATATGATTGAGGTGTATAAATGGAAAACAGAAATTAATAAAGGGGATGTAAATAGCGTGTTAAAAATATCTAGCATAGACAGGACTCGCAGCAATGGCTTTAAAATGGAAAAAATTCAGATTCATTAAGGATATAGGAAAGCACTGGTTTGGCAATAGAGTTGTGGATGAGTGGAACAAACTCCCGAGTACCGTCATAGAAGCTAAGACGTTGTGTAGTTTTAAAAATAGGTTGGATAAATACATGAGTGGGTGTGGGTGGGTGTGAGTTGGACCTGACTAGCTTGTGCCACTAGGTCAGATGCCGTGCTCCTCCCTTAAGTGAATGTGACCTGACCTGACTAGGTCAAGGCATTGGCTTAAGCCGGTGGGAGAATTGGACTTGCCTCGCATGAGCCAGTAGGCCTGCTGCAGTGTTCCTTCTTTCTTATGTTCTAAACCATATGGGGAGCCTTAGACTCGTCTTGTTCTCCAAGCGCCACTCCAAAATAAGCAAGATAAACTTCTTTTACAAAATCTGTGATGTTTTGTCCTAGTTTTTAGCAAAGAGTACTGGCCACAAATGTAGTAAAATGCATCAGGATTGTTGAAACAGACTCTTCATGATGGACTCATGACAGACTCTTCATGATGGACTCATGACAGACTCTTCATGATGGACTCATGACAGACTCTTCATGATGGACTCATGACAGACTCTTCATGATGGACTCATGACAGACTCTTCATGATGGACTCATGACAGACTCTTCATGATGGACTCATGACAGACTCTTCATGATGGATTCATGACAGACTCTTCATGATGGACTCATGACAGACTCTTCATGATGGACTCATGACAGACTCTTCATGATGGACTCATGACAGACTCTTCATGATGGACTCATGACAGACTCTTCATGATGGACTCATGACAGACTCTTCATAATGAATTCATGTTTCTCTGGAAAAAATAACACAATAAAAGTTACAATATTGTTACAAAGTCGTTGTTGATAAAACTCCTTTCGTTAAATATTAAATCATTTCAAAATAAAATTTGAATCTTTACATACACATATACACACGTTATGGCAAAGATCCGTGTTAGTTGAGGGTAAGTATCCAATATCTCGCAAACCAGAGCCGGTTTGAAAAACCTACTGCCATTTTCGAATTCAGCAACCCTAAAATACCCCAATTACGTTCAAATATCTTCGGCAACTATTTTTGTTGTTGACCAGTGTTATTCTATTCCTCAAAATCTTTTGTAGATTTTCCTAAATATAAGCTCGCTCTCTTTCTCACTCACATATTTACTGTGTTACATACCTACTTAAATTGTTGGGATCTGTTCACTTTATAATACCAACAGAAAACATAATACTGAACCCACCCTTCTCTTAATTTATTGAGTGTACTAAGGCTATTTTTAAATTAGCTATTTAGCCACTAGTCATTCTTCAAGAGGAAGAGTGAGATTGATGGAGCAGTAGATGACCATCTTAGAGAGAGAGAGAGAGAGAGAGAGAGAGAGAGAGAGAGAGAGAGAGAGAGAGAGAGAGAGAGAGAGAGAGAGAGAGAGAGAGAGAGAGAGAGAGAGGAGAAGAGAAGAGAAGAGAGAAAGTAGATGACCATCTCGTGTGCTGGTGGGCTGGGTTACAACACCCTGAGTATCGTATTCTATGTAAGCATGTGTCAGCCTCCTTTGGCGTGCGACCTTCTTCCACTCCAGACCAGGATCACATTTCCCCTCTCCTCCCTCTTTATCTTCTCTTTCTCCCTTCTTTATTTCCATTATCAATTTACCCTCTTTCTTGCACTATTCTCCACTTATCATAGCTTTATTGCAGTTTGTCCTGCTGTCTCACAGACTATACCTCCTATAATGATCTCATTCAAGCATTATTATTATTATTATTATTATTATTATTATTATTATTATTATTATTATTATTATTATTATTATTATTATTATTATTATTATTATTATTTCATAATGGTCCAGGACGGACCGAAAATCGTCTAAAGCTCTCTGTAAAATATGTGTTATATTTGAAGTGTTGCAGCCATATTATTGTGACTGTGTTGCTTGTGAGTGTTTCCAACTACTGTATTGTGACTGTTCAAGTTTTTGAGCTCTATCAGTAAAGTACTTTTGTTTGCTCCAGCAGTATGTGTTGTGTGCACTCTAGGAGTGTTTCCAGGCTTGCTCTAACAGGATATCCCTCGTGCACTCTACCTGACCTCTACCTGCTTGCTCCAGCAGTATGTCAAAGGCACTACACAATTCACCACTGACGTATGCGTAAAACGTGTTTATTGCTACTTTATAAATGATTGACGCTGCACACCTACTGAATGGTTATAACTACGTATGATCATAATTTTTAAAGGGGGTGGACCGGTGAGCCAGCGGAAGGCCTCGGTCAAATGACCAGAAGCTCCATCGGCGGGTCGTCATCTGACTAAGACTTAACCTAAGCTGCATACCTTATATAGTGGTGGTTCATTCGTCAGGAAACAACACTCCTGGAGTTTACCTGGAGAGGGTTTCGGGGGTCAACGCCCCCGCGGCTCGGTCTGAGACCAGGCCTCGTGGTGGATCAGGGTCTGATCAACCAGGCTGTTACTGCAAACTGACGTACGAACCACAGCCCGGTTGGTCAGGTACTGACTTTAGGTGCCTGTCCAGTGCCTCCTTGAAGACAGCCAGGGGTCTATTGGTAATCCCCCTTATGTATGTTGGGAGGCAGTTGAACAGTCTTGGGCCCCGGACACTTATGGTGTTGTCTCTCAGTGTACTCGTGGCGCCCCTGCTTTTCATCGGGGGAATGTTGCATCTCCTGCCGAGTCTTTTGCTTTCATAGGGAGTGATTTTCGTGTGCAGGTTTGGTACCAATTCCTCCAGAACCTTCCAAGTGTATATTATCATGTATCTCTCTCGCCAGCGTTCCAGGGAATACAGATCAAGGACCTTCAACCGTTCCCAGTAATTTAGGTGCCTTATCGTATTAATGTGTGCCGTGAAAGTTATTTGTACACTCTCCAGGTCAGCAATGTCGCCAGCCTTGAAGGGGGCCGTTAGTGTACAGCAGTATTCCAGCCTAGAGAGAACAAGCGATTTGCAGAGAATCATCATGGGCTTGGCGTTCCTAGTTTTGAAGGTACTCATTATCCATCCTATCATTTTCCTAGCAGATGCGGTGGATACATTGTTGTGGTCTTTGAAGGCGAGATCCCCTGACATTATCACTCCCAGGTCCTTCACATTACTTTTTCGCTCTATTGTATGGTTAGAATTTGTCATATACCCTGATGCATTTTTAATTTCCTCAAGTTTTCCATATCTGAGTAGTTGAAATTTCTCCTCGTTGAACTTCATATTGTTTTGAGTGGCCCATTTGAAGATTTGGTTGATGTCCACTTGGAGTCTTGCGGTGTCTTCCTTTGCGGGTGTCATCCGCAAAGGAAGACACGGAGCAGTGGCTTACATCTCTGTCTATGTCAGAATGAGAGAGAGTACTGTGCCTTGTGGAACAGAGCTTTTCACCGTAGCTGCCTGGGACTTCACTCTGTTTACTATTACTCTTTGTGTTCTATTTGTCAGGAAGTTATAGATCCATCCACCAACTTTTCCTGTTATTCCTTTATCACGCATTTTGTGCGCTATTACACCGTGGTCACACTTGTCAAAAGCTTTTGCAAAGTCTGTGTATACTAGATCTGTATTTTGTTTATCCTCAACAGCATCCAGGACCTTCACCCTGGATGCTGTTGAGGATGCTGTTGAGGATGCTGTTGAGGATGCTGTTGAGGATGCTGTTGAGGATGCTGTTGAGGATGCTGTTGAGGATGCTGTTGAGGATGCTGTTGAGGATGTGTATCCTAAAGTAAATGATACCAATATGGGTATTAGTGAACCTTTGGATAATATTTACTTTATGCTAAGCTCTTAAACTATTATGTAAATTCTTCAGTATCAATTAAGTTGCGCAAGGAAGACAGTTATATTTTGGGAAAATATGAAAGAAACTATTTTCTAGTAACGGAGCCTTATCTAATGTAACCCACCCTAAGCTAACTTAGAATTTAACTCAGGTTTGATAAAGTTAGGTTGGATTATTTTATTTGTGGTTACCAATAAACAGCTTTTCCTCATATTTTCCCAAATTATATCGATCTCCATTGCACAACGAATTTATTATCAGATAATTTACATAATAAATTATAGGTAATCTAGAGTAAATATTACCCGGTTAATTTTATAATTCACATTATCCTAATTTTTAAAGGGGTGGAGTGGTAAGCCAGTGCAAGGTCTCGGTCAGATGACCAAAAACTTCAGTCGCGGGTCATCATATGACTGAGACCCGCGTCAGGATACAGTTGTCCTGATTTCTGATCAATCTAACCTAACCTAATTAACATTCTTCTGCTGCTTCATCTTCGTCACCATCTCTACCATTATCCTCATCATTATCTTTTATTAAAATAATATATGCCATAATAATTTTGTGTTGAGGAGAGCATGTGGTGGGTGTTGCAGATGGCTAGGCTGCCTGGCACTGTGTTGCAGATGGCTAGGCTGCCTGGCACTGTGTTGCAGATGGCTAGGCTGCCTGGCACTCACAGAATTGCCAGTTATAATGTTTTTATTACGTGTTTATATATCTCCGTTTATTTGCGATGATTATGCACTTTTTCCTAGTTTATTTTGTGTTAAAATTAGGTCTTGGTGGCTTTAATCTGATATTCGAGTGATGTTTATATGTAAATCTCGAGGTAGAATTAAAGATTTTCTCTCTTCTTTAAACATGCAACAAGACAGGTAAATCTTGCCGTCTCAAAAAAAAAAAAAAAAAATAATGATACTAAATGGTTATAAATATAACCATAATTTTTAAAGGGGTGAACCGGTAAGCCAGTGGAAGGCCTCGGTCAGATGACCAAAAGCTCCAACGGCGGGTCATCATCTAGCTAAGACCCGCGTCAGGAAATACTTTTCCTGTTTCCTGACAAACCTTACCTGACCTAACCTTCCCGTCTTTTGTTTACGTTCATTATGTTATCATCACTGTCTTGTTCTTTTTTTTTTAATAGTACGTAATTTTAAAATGCTTCCCCTCAGATTTGTGATGTCAAGTTTGAGACAGGAACTATAAAATAATGTAGACTGTATATGATTAGGCTTCCTGGGTACACAAAAGAATTTGGTATTAATACTTACCATTTAATTACTGGAAGACACTTAATGCTGATGGAACACACCCTGACTTTACACTAGTAACAAGAATTTCGATGGCCAATGCAAGAAACTACTATACATTATGGGTAAGCATCACTTAGCTGAGGTGTGTTCCAGGGAGAATTGTTCTCTATTTTTCTGTCCTGGTTGCCGAATTGTAAGGGTTTTTCACACTATTTATCCCAATTCTTCAGTAGGGGACATAAACACGGGTTTCTATTACAAACTCAGGCCGAAAAACCCAACTGGCTTTGGAGAACGCCTGATTACATTGCACAATTCAGTCCAGTGTTCACACATTAACCTCAATATGGCGTCCCTCTACCGTGTCACTCTCCGGCTGTTCCACACCCCCATTCAATAAAAATTTCTCGATGGGTCCAAATAGCATCACATTTTAATATGCAATTATTATATTATTCATTTATACATGCTGAATTTAAGAAAATTCAAAATTTTCCACAGGAACAATTTTATAATTATTATTATTAAATTAAGCGCTAAACCCGACTGGAACCATAAAACAGATGTAACACATTTACTAAACTCAAACTCGATGCATCGATCGAACTTGAGAGTAAAAATTTTGAGTATATGTTTCACCGTTTTCCTGGACAGTTTCTTAGATACATTGATCACAATTTCTTTTTAAGGAGCAGGGGAGGAAAGACATGTTTTATTTTTGATGTTTTAAGCCGGACTGCAAGGTCATTAATGTTGCATATCACCTGAACACCGCCACTCAAGAATTCTTCATTCAGTAAACTAGAGGAGAGTTTTTTGCATATTTAAAATACAGATGACGAGACTAGCTAAAGAGAGAGAGAGAGAGAGAGAGAGAGAGAGAGAGAGAGAGAGAGAGAGAGAGAGAGAGAGAGAGAGAGAGAGAGAGAGAGAGAGAGAGAGAGAGAGAGACTTCTTGATAGAGTAGAGAAGAGAGCAAGACGTCTTATCTCTCGCCTGGATAGCTCTGTCATTTCAGCAGAGATTTCATCACCGGAGGGATGCGGGTGCCCTTATTATGTACAAGGCCAATATTGTCAAAGTACCACACTTGGCTCCACTCCAAGGACAGCGAGAAGTGAGCTTTTACACAACCAGACGGGCAGCAAGCAGCAACTTCACACTGGCTGTAACCTTCTCCAGAATATCACTTCATCTGAAATCATTTATTCCCAGGATGACTTGAGTCCGGAACATGTTCGTACAGCATAATGATGTAAACGAAATAAAGTCAGCTGATCAAATGAAATTGCTGGCCCACAGATGGCTCCAGCTTCATCCTCTTCCCTATTTGTATGTCTCATAACAATAAAAAGGCTTTTAAATGAGTTGATGTAGAGAGAGAAAGAGAGACAGCATGGGAAAGTCAAAGTAGAGGAGTTGGCGTGTCCTCAACGAGGCTATCTGCTGAGACCTATCTACTTCTATATATATATTAAGAATAATCATGTACAAGTCGAAGATAGAAGAGAGAAAGAGAGAAAGAGAGAGAGAGAAACAGGAGGGAAAAGGCTGTCTAGTGCTGGGTATAGGGTGACTGCTGACCCCATCGTATAGAATTACTTGCGTTGTGTTTGTTGTCACTAGTTTAAAGTTGACAATATAGTGGTGATAAAGGAGAGGTGTCGGGTTTGGACCTACACGGCACAACACAAAGAAGTATTGCCTTTTATACACACTAATTCAAGAATTTTGATCCATACTCAATCTGGATTTATCTCATAGAGACTACTGGTCAAAGATATCTCAACAAAGCCTAAAAAAGATATTGTAGTCTGTCCATTTTTTTTACTGCACACACACAGCAACGAAACTAATATAATAAAAATATAATAAAATCGTCAAACTCTGTTTTTTTTTTGATCATTTAAAACTTTTTTTCAATGTATTTATTCCTCCAAATCACAATCTATATAACACACAAGTGACTCGCAGATCTGAGGTAGTGTTCAATTACAGTACAATACAATTTTATTTTTTTTATGCGGTGCAAATAATTTAGTTTATATGTAATAAAACATTGGTAGGGGCAAAAAGAAAGCCATTGGTATGTAATGCATTTCAGTGGGGATGGTAATGTACAGCAGTATTCCAGCCTAGAGAGAACAAGTGATTTATAAAGGATCATCATTCGCTTAGCATCTCTTGTCTTGAATGTTCTCATTATCCATCCTCTCAGTTTCCTCGCAGATGTGATAGTGTCATTGTTATGGTCCTTGAAGGTGAGATCTTCGGACATTACCACACCCAAGTCCTTCACATTACTCTTCCGCTCTAATGTGTGATTAGAGTTTGTAGTATACTCAGTCCTAGCTATTATTTCCTCCAGTTTTCCATAACAGTGTAGTTGGAATTTGTCTTCATTGAACATCATATTGTTCTCCGTTGCCCATTGGAAAACTTGGTTTATATCTTCTTGGAGATTTGCCGTGTCCTCAATGGATGACACTCTCATGCAGATCCTAGTATCGTCTGCAAAGAATGATACCGTGCTATGGTTTACATCTCTGTCTATGTCTGATATGAGAATGGGGAACAGGATAGGTGCGAGTACTGTGCCTTGTGGGACAGAGCTCTTCACTATGGCAGCATCCGATTTAACTCTGTTTACCACTACTCTTTGTGTTCGATTGGTTAGAAAGTTGAAGATCCATCTGCCTACTTTGCCAGTTATCCCTTTAGCACGTATTTTGTGTGCTATTACACCATGATCGCACTTGTCAAAGGCTTTTGCAAAAACTGTGTATACTACATATGCATTCTGTTTGTTTTCCAGTGCATCTAAGACCATATCATAATGGTCTAGCAGTTGCGAGAGGCAAGACCCCCATTCAAGACAGGTGAAATTGCAGATCTAGAGAATGTACAGAGAACATTTACTGCACGTATAAGTTCCATCAAACACCTTAACTACTGTGAACTTCTGGAAGCACTAGACTTGAATTCACTGGAGCACAGGTGAGAGAGATATATCATTATTTACACCTGGAAGATTCTTGAGGGACTGGTTCCTAATTTGCACACAGGAATCACTCCCTACGAAAGCAAAAGACTTGGCAGGCGATGCAACATACCCCCAGTGAAAAGTAGGGGCGTCACTGGTACACTAAGAGGAAACGCAATAAGTGTCCGGGGCCCAAGACTGTTCAACAGCCTCCCACCAGCCATAAGGGGCATTACCAATAGACCCCTGGCTGCCTTCAAGAGGGAGCTGGACAGATACCTAAAGTCGGTGCTGGATCAGCCGGGCTGTGGTTCGTACGTTGGACTGCCTGCGGCCAGCAGTAACAGCCTCGTTGATCAGGCCCTGATCCCCCGGGAGGCCTGGTCGTGGACCGGGCCGCGGGGGCTTTGATCCCCGGAATACCCTCCAGGTAGATTGAATCTCAGGTCGAGTCGAGACGCAGCTCAGTGTCCTCTCACCAGGTATACATGTTTATTTACTTACTAGTAGATCTCCAGCAGTTAGGAGACTTATAAGTGGCCCACTATGGACATATATGTCAATTTAAAAATGTAAATTGACCCATGATATATATATATATATATATATATATATATATATATATATATATATATATATATATATATATATAGAGAGAGAGAGAGAGAGAGAGAGAGAGAGAGAGCAGAATTTAGCTAAAAAAAATGCGTTAGTTTAAGCCCGGTTTCTAAGTTAGTTTTGGTCCAAAAATAAAAATATATTATCAATGAAATTTTTTTTTATCATTAAATTGGCCCCACAAGATTCGCTGTCGCCGGGAGGGGCTCTTTATCCAAGGATTTTAGCTGCCCTCCCCTCCTTTGGATCAAACCTGAATGCATCCCTTTCCCCTCTGCGCTAAGCCCTTCGAGTATAGCGCTTCCCCACGTCCCCCAAGAAGGTAATAAATTTCTTTCTCATATCCTGTGTTGTAGTCAACATCCGTAGAAAGTCTAGTCAAGGTTGAACACAGTGGATATATATGCGAGGTGTGCATATCTGTACTTATGCTGAGAGTTTATTTGAAAAAATATTTGAGGTGGTGAACAGGTTACATGCAACCTTATTGACCCTTGTGTAGTAAATAGGCTTTAAATTCAATTAACCAACCAATCTTGGGGCGATAATAATCCAGATAAAGTCTTCACTAACCTAGTATGCAGCTGTCCTGCATTCTAGGTAAATAAATGGGAGTGTATAAATATAACTCACGATAATAAAATTCAGTATCTAACCACTCACCATCTTGCATAAACATTACCCTTGCAACATCTATTTCTACTTTCATGATTCCTACGAATTTCAACCGACGATTCCTGCTAATTCCCACTGACGACACCCACGAGTTCCCGCTGATGATTCCCACTAATGATTCCCAATAATAATACCCAAGAGATCTCACCGACAATTCTCACGATTTCCCACTGACAATTTCCATCTTTTGTTGTCGAACTGTTAGTCACACACTAGTTTACTTCTTCCTCGTCTTTATTTAACTTTTAGGGACCCATGTGTCAAAACAACAGCAAGGGCGCTCGTGTCTAATGACCTCTATATATAACCCGTCCTCACACCACCAGTGATACTCACACCACCAGTGATACTCACACCACAAGTGATACTCACACCACCAGTGATACTCACACCACCAGTGATACTCACACCACCAGTGATACTCACACCACCAGTGATACTCACACCACCAGTGATACTCACACCACCAGTGATACTCACACCACCAGTGATACTCACACCACCAGTGATACTCACACCACCAGTGATACTCACACCACCAGTGATACTCACATCACCAGTGATACTCACACCACCAGTGATACTCACACCACCAGTGATACTCACACCACCAGTGATACTCACACCACCAGTGATATCCCAAAATTAAATAAAGCGATTACTGGCGGTATCGACTCTTGAGAATGTTATTCTGTATTTTGTCCTTCCACAACACCGTAAGAAAATTGGCAAGAAAATGTGAACTGCGGAAGATCTCAGAGATTTTGAGAGACTCATCTTCCAGGAAAGTAGACCAGCAGAAAGAAACCTAATAGAATACCTACCTTCCTTAGTTCTAGTGGATTGGCAAGACCAGAAATGAATGAGATTCTGGCTGCTGGGTTCATGGTACACACTAAATTACAGGGAGTTGCTGTATTACCGGCGTCGTCGAAGACAGGCAGTGTTGTTATTTTTACTCTTTTAATGTGAAGCGAATGGAGGGTTCAATAGCGCTGAGATCGTCTCTGTACTATAAGAGCATGTTGGGTGCGATGACGAGAATGTCATCGATATACCTCACTAGAATACTCCAGCTGAAAGCACAATCTCTCGTCCTTAAGCAACTCCCAGTAGAAATATGAGGACCGTGATGATTGGGGACCCAGTGACTGTACCCTTCTGCTACTTGTGAAGTTGGTTAGAGGAGAAACAGGTGTAACTTACAACTCGATGAGGTCTTGTTGTTCGCTCATTCATACCACAGACATTATCACCTGGAACCAGAGGAGTTTCCAGCTGGTGGGACCCCTAGTTTAGTTGTGCAGCCTGGGCGGTTAGTTTATTATACACCCGCAGCTCATCCTGTGAGCGGTAGCGCAAAAAAAGGGATTACAGAGGTGACAATGGGTCTTTGGCAGACACCACTGACCACTGTTACATCACTAGAAAGAAATATTAATTATTTCGTATTTTACAATTACTTAATATAGTTGCTGAACACAGTACAGTAAGGAATACAATCTAAAAAAATAACATCTTATTACTACTAAAAGAATAGACATTCGTAATAACTGGGTTACAATCTCTATAAAGAGAGTTTGTTCATCTAGTGAATGCAAAATGTGGATACAACTTCAAGATTCCAGATATCTTATCATTAACAATAAGATGTTTTGTCATATCCTGTAAGGTTTGCATTGAGGTATCTCTGAAAGGTTGTATGTTTGGACACAAAGATATAATGCTCCAGTGTATGGCCCTGTCTCTGTCCACACACTTTGCATTTTATGTCCTTCTGACCTAGTTACTTTATCCATATATATGTTTGACTTGACATATTTCATAATGATGGACAATGAATCTGCTGGTACTGTTCTGCTTTCTTCAAGCTCGTTTGCTAGTTCCTTTCTTACAATGTTTCTTAAACTTCTGTTTGAAAACAAAAACAAAATTATTCTGACATTCTCTGGTCTCCTGACCTGACATTCTCTGGTCTCCTGACCTGACATTCTCTGGTCTCCTGACCTGACATTCTCTGGTCTCCTGACCTGACATTCTCTGGTCTCCTGACCTGACATTCTCTGGTCTCCTGACCTGACATTTGGGCACAGATATTCTCGTGTCTCCCCGTCCTCCCACATTGCATTCTTTGTCTCTGACCTAGTTACATTTATGGTCTTGACCTGACATTTTCTAATGATGGGCATTCTGCTGGTCTTCTGCCTGACTTTCTCTAGTTCCTGACCTGACAATTCTCTTGTCTCACATGATCTGACATTCTCTGGTCTCCTGACCTGACATTCTCTGGTCTCCTGACCTGACATTCTCTGGTCTCATGACCTGACATTCTCTGGTCTCCTGACCTGACATTCTCTGGTCTCCTGAACTGACATTCTCTTGTCTCCTGACCTGACATTCTCTGGTCTCCTGACCTGACATTCTCTGGTCTCCTGACCTGACATTCTCTGGTCTCCTGACCTGACATTCTCTGGTCTCCTGACCTGACATTCTCTTGTCTCCTGACCTGACATTCTCTGGTCTCCTGACCTGACATTCTCTGGTCTCCTGACCTGACATTCTCTGGTCTCCTGACCTGACATTCTCTGGTCTCCTAACCTGACATTCTCTGGTCTCCTGACCTGACATTCTCTGGTCTCCTGACCTGACATACTCTGGATCGCAGCTCACGTCTCTTCTTCTCTTGCTCTCCAGACTAGGCCTATGCTTGTCATGCACTTTCTTTTAACTTGAATAAACTTGGTCTAAAACAGGAACGTTGTCGCAATAAAGATTTCCACTCTGCCATAATATATTTTTTATCAGTTTGTGGGGTTTGCCTCTTCCCCCAGAACAAATCAAGTCACAAAATTTTAACAACACACATGGGACTAGCTAACCTAACAACTGTGATGCCGGTGAGGGGTTCTTGATCTAAGGAATTGGACCTGTACCCCCCTTCTTTGGATCGAACCTCAGTGTCTCCCATTTCCCCAGCCGACGAATGCCATTACCTGGAGTCTACCTGGAAGTCGTTCTTTGGGTCAACGCCCCCCGCAGACCGGTCATTGACCAAGCCTCCCGGTGGATCAAGGCCTACTGGTAGAAACAGAATTTCTTTTCTTTAGGCCATTATAGAGAACTTATGTTAGGCGATCTTGAAGTGTTTTGTGGCAGCATGGAGCCCGCATCTTATCTAGCATATAAACAAACTGAGAAAGGTTCAATGGCTAGTAACGAAATTGCCACTGGAATTGAAGGCGATGGAATATAAGGAGAGACTTAGCAGAGATAAGGTCAGGAGGATATATGATCATGACGTGCAAAATAGTAGTACGCACACACGCACGTGAATGTATAAACACGCACGCACACACAACACACGCCCATGAACACGCAAACACATTCACGCATACACATGCAAACATGCGCACACACATACACACACACACACAACACACGCACGCACACACACACGCGCACACACACCATCAGTAGTGACCCAGCGAGCATCAGAGACGCACATAGTCCCTGCCGCTCCGAGGGACAGTGGTGGTGGTCCCATAATACTGCTTCTCTCTCCGTGTTCTCAGTCACGTTGATACTGGTACAACGTTATTATACAGGTTGTATACCAGATGAGGGCATTACTTCAATGTGGTATAATGCGCAGTAGGAAGTTATAGATAAAAAAAAAACACGTTAAGTTTAGTGAAGTTACTCTAGACGGCTGGTTAAGACTTATTACTCCAACATAACATTGACTGGTGTGATGGAAATGAAAGATTTTGTGAATTATTGTTTAAAAATATTCTCTTGATTATCGATTTTAAATTACTCTCTTCAAGCTGGCT
Organism: Cherax destructor; assembly: GCA_009830355.1. NCBI lineage: Eukaryota > Metazoa > Arthropoda > Malacostraca > Decapoda > Parastacidae > Cherax > Cherax destructor. The sequence goes on from WNWK01009518.1 coordinate 42,262, forward strand.
ATAATACAATAAATATTATTTGCCTACAGTACCGACTGTCACTGTACACAATGTTTGTACATTATTGAGAAAGTTTAACTCATAATTTCAGTGATAACATCAGTAAACAGTTAGGCCTATGTAAATTCCGGTAATCTGTAAAAGCTAATACATTTAAATTTCCATTTGCATAACTATGCATAAAATTAAAGTTATTCATACATTCATTACGTCATTTCAACGTCAGTGAATGAGCTTGGAAATTCACCTTTCAAATTCTTAATAATTTATATCACTTTGATCGAAGATAATAATTAATATAAGTTCTTATTGCATATACTAGGTCGCTTAAAAGGCCTGGAAATCATTTGATTCATATATCCAGTCAATAATAATATATCAGTGAACAACTGGAGCTCAGGTTACATAGAAAATATATTGTACAGAACTTTATGAAGACATTCGAAAAGGTAAATAAATAAAAGTCAAGTAACACACCAAAAAATAAAAGTGAATAAGAGTTAATAACAGTTAAGTTGTGTCGGGAGACATGAAGTCTTGGGTGACACGGAGGCACTCTCAGTGACACGGAGGCACTCTCAGTGACACGGAGGCACTCTCAGTGACACGGAGGCACTCTCAGTGACACGGAGGCACTCTCAGTGACACGGAGGCACTCTCAGTGACACGGAGGCACTCTCAGTGACACGGAGGCACTCTCAGTGACACGGAGGTACTCTCAGTGACACGGAGGTACTCTCAGTGACACGGAGGCACTCTCAGTGACACGGAGGCACTCTCAGTGACACGGAGGTACTCTCAGTGACACGGAGGTACTCTCAGTGACACGGAGGTACTCTCAGTGACACGGAGGTACTCTCAGTGACACGGAGGTACTCTCAGTGACACGGAGGTACTCTCAGTGACATGGAGGTACTCTCAGTGACACGGAGGTACTCTCAGTGACATGGAGGTACTCTCAGTGTAGAACAGTAGTTCCTTAGTGACGGATATAATTTCCTAAGTACCACTTAAGTACTTTCAGTGACCAACGTCAGGTCCTTAGTGACACGGAGGTGTTACCAGTGATAGACGTGAGGTCCTTAGTGACACGGTGTTACCAGTGATGGACGTGAGGTCCTTAGTGACACGGAGGTGTTACCAGTGATAGACGTGAGGTCCTTAGTGACACGGAGGTGTTTCCATTGATGGACGTGAGGTCCTCAGTGACACGGTGGTGCTACCAGTGGTGGACGTGAGGTCCTCAGTGACACGGAGGTGCTACCAGTGGTGGACGTGAGGTCCTCAGTGACACGGAGGTGCTACCAGTGGTGGACGTGAGGTCCTCAGTGACACGGAGGTACTCAGAGTGACGGATGTCTTACATCAGTCTCAAGATTTACCATGAGCCGAGACGGCGACCAAAAGAAGAAAAAGCAAAACCAAGTAGCAGACAAACGAGAGCAACCCGACGACCAGACTATTAAGGTTGGTAGAGAGGAAAACTGGGTCAATTTAAGACTACGACTGTGTACGTTTCTGGAAAGAAAAAATTCCTTGATTTTATTGTGGATTTAGAATATAGAGTTTTTCAAGTATTTATCTGCTACTATTTTCAGGTTGAACTCTGATTACATTAAAAGACTTCTGTTAGGTTAGGTTAGGTAAGGTTCGTCAGGAAACAGGACAAGTGTTTCCTGACGCGGGTCTTAGTCACTCATTGAAGCTTTTGGTCATCTGACCGAGGCCTTCCGCTGGCTTACCGGTCCACCCCTTCAGAAACTATGGTCATAGTTATAACCATTCATTATAAAGGCTTCTGTATTATTATATATATTTAAAGTGTCCTTAATTCTCAAGGAATTAATTTTAAAAGTACATTATTCAATGTAAATTTTCTGCATAAACAATATTGCTTAACCTCAAAGTAGTTGTGGTATTTTCAGAGTATTTTGATCGTGCAGGTCACTCAGTGCTCAATGCAACGCACATAAATGATCAACACAAAGCAATGCTATCATACCAAGTTGAAATAAACAGCATCAGTTAAAATTCTATTAAATTATTAATGCCAAAGACTCTCCTGAACATTCCCCGAGATCTCTACAGGCACCTCAGTAATTATAAGTCATGACAAAGATAGAAAACCCTAAGCTGCTGGCAAACTATTAAAATATGTACCACAGTCAGTGGCATGCCATAAACTACGCAGAGAGAGGAAGAACGGCGGCAGGAGCACCTGAGAACATGTGACTATGGATGAAATGTGTGTACCCAGTTCTCATTTGATATATATTTATTTTAAAGTGACGATTCCAATTGAAGGAGGAGGACCAAACACTCATCCTGTAGACCTTTACGTTTGCCGGGCTCACCACTTCTCAAGTAGATATCGGTGGATAACCCGTGAAGTTACTAAGGCAACACCAACATGGTCTGGGCACCAGCAACACTATGTTCTTGTACACCACAGGGTGTACAACAACGTACTTTGCCAAGGTTGATTCACCGGGAATTCTCCCGGCCCGAGTGTTTACCAGATGGCGACCCGGCTCCGGCTCCCTGGCGTGGGAGTATCAGAGACCTATGTCTCCCATGGGAGGGGGTACCCCTCAGCGGCGGAACCAACTGGTGCCAGGCCTAGCCACATTCCCCACGAGCACGAGGCAGGTGGTAGATAGATGCTAGGCCACTCTGGTCTGCCACCTTCCCCGCCCCAAGGAGGCTGACGGGAAGGGCAGGCTTGCGAGCCGCAGATGGTAGCAAGCTCAAGCCTTGGCACCTACCCTGCCCTAGAAGGGCTGGGCATGGTGAGCGACCCGACAGAGCCCACTGGGAATCTAAGTACACAGTGAAAAAAAAAAAATGGAATCCTACATCGGCATTAATTGTGCTTTCTTTTAAATCTTGTGATGATGGTGATAGTTATAGTAGCAAAAAATATGTTAAATTCAACAGATATTTAAACAAAAAGATTAAAAAAAAAAAAACAGGCATATGATATTAACGTTAGTAAAAAATATAAGGTCATCCCTAAAAGATTTTTCTTATATATATATATATATATATATATATATATATATATATATATATATATATATATATATATATATATATATATATATATATATATATAATTGGAGAGAGAGAGTATGGAGGAGGTGAATGTATTCACATATTTAGGAGTGGACATGTCAGCAGATAGGTCTATGAAAGATGAGGTGAATCATAGAATTGATGAGGGGAAAAGGTGAGTGGTGCACTGAGGAGTCTGTGGAGACAAGAACTTTGTACATGGCAGCAAAGAGGGGAATGTATGAGAGTATAGCTATACCAACGCTCTTATATGAGTATGAAACATGGGTAGTGAATGTTGCAACAAGGAGAAGGCTGGAGAATGTGTGGTGTGAATATAATGCAGATAATCCGTAGTTTGGAAATTAGGCAGAGGAGTGGGATTACCAAAACCATTATCCAGAGGGCTGAGGACGGGTTATCGAGATGGTTCGGACTTGTAGAGAGTATGCAACCAAATAGAATGACTTCGAGTGTATAAATCTGTAGTGGAGGGAAGGCGGGGTAGGGGTCGGCCTAGGAAAGGTTGGTGGGAGGGGATAAATGAGGTTTTGTGTGCGAGGGGCTTTGACTTCCAGCAAGCATGCGTGAGCGTGTTAGATAGGAGCGAATGGAGACAAATGGTTTTTAGAACTTGACGTGCTGTTGGAGTGTGAGCAAGGTAGCATTCATGAACTGATTCAGGGAAACCGGCAGGCCGGACTTGAGTCCTGGAGATGGGAAGTACAGTGTCTGCAACCTGAAGGAGGGGTGTTAATATTGCAGTTTTATAACTGTAGTGTAAAGCACCTCTGGCAAGACAGTGATGGAGTGAATGATAATGAAAGTTTTTCTTTTTCGGGCCACCCTGCCTTGGTGCGAGAAGGCCGATGTGTTAATAATATATATATATATATATATATATATATATATATATATATATATATATATATATATATATATATATATATATATATATATATATATATATATATATGCCGAATAGGTAAAACTGGTCATTTAGCAAGAACTCTTTTAAATATATATATTTTTCATTTAGGTTAATGTAAAAATTAATAATTTTGTACCAAAAGAACTTCAGAAAACTTTCCTAACCTTATTATAACAAGCGCAATTTAATTTAGCCTAATCCAACTAAATATATTTTAGATAAGTTTACAATCATTTAATAATAAACAAACAATGCCTTATTCGGCAAGAAGAGCGTTGCTATTTAAGCCAAAATCGCAAGTTTTGCCTATTCGGCACCACATTATATATAGGACAAGAACTGAGAAAAGATTGATTCCACCAAATAAAATTCGGGTGTCTTAGTGATAATGATAAATGAGAATATACACCGAGAAATGTGTATTTTTAATCGTATATACATTGAGAGGTTGTTTCTGTTTTTCTTTCATCTACAGGTGGTGTAGCATTAGCACCACCACCCATCTACAGGTGGTGTAGCATTAGCACCACCACCCATCTACAGGTGGTGTAGCATTAGCACCACCACCCATCTACAGGTGGTGTAGCATTAGCACCACCACCCATCTACAGGTGGTGTAGCATTAGCACCACCACCCATCTACAGGTGGTGTAGCATTAGCACCACCACCCATCTACAGGTGGTGTAGCATTAGCACCACCACCCATCTACAGGTGGTGTAGCATTAGCACCACCACCCATCTACAGGTGGTGTAGCATTAGCACCACCACCACCCATCTTTCCGGACCTTTGAGCCAGACACATTTGAACCCATGACCATTATGGCTTCTTCCTTTTCCATGATTCGTCTTCCTCCTCCAATGAACACAAACTCCACCACAACAACCACCACTCGATGTATATACACGAAAGGTGTGTATCTCTTTGTATACACACTTAGTGTATCTACGCAGAGGTGTGTATATGCACCGAGGTGTGTATATTGACCAAGAAGTGTATTTCTCTCTGTGTATATACACCGAGAAGTGTGTATATCTTAGTGTATATATATATATATATATATATATATATATATATATATATATATATATATATATATATATATATATATATATATATATATATATACACTTGAGTTTAATTCTCACTTTAGTGATTTAAGTTTTCTTGATGTTAGGAGAGAGGTGGAATACCGTATTAAAAACATTAGGTTAGGTAAGGTTTGTCAGGAAACAGGACAGGTGTTTCCTGACGCGGGTCTTAAGTCATATATATGATGACCCACACCTGCTACGTTAAAACATCATGCAGTCGTAGGATTTAAATGTAACTAACGATGCCTCAGAATTAATGTATGTTAGGTAAATGGACACACGTGTAACTACTGCCACATTTTATTGTGGCAACGTTTCGCTCTCCAGGAGCTTTGTCAAGCTGTTACGTTATATCTTGACAAAGCTCCTGGAGAGCGAAACGTTGCCGCAATAAAATGTCGCATTAATTGCACTTATGTCCTTTTACCTAACATATTGTTTGTAATTTTACCAATATTATTATAATTAATTTACTACTATAACAGTCCCTGATAAAGCAGTTATAGAAAGAGCTTAAATATGTCTACACCATTTCATGCAATAACTAAATATTTGGTTATTGCATGAAATGATGTAGATGTATTTAAGCTGTGTCTACACTTCCATTAACAGGGTCTGTTATATTAGTCAATAATTATTATTATAATCAAATAGAAGCGCTAAACCACAGGGGTAACGTGACGCCTGGCATGGTCTTACCATTTCCCCGACTTAGTTTCCTGTTTTACAAATTAAAAATACGAAAAATATTGAGCTGATATTTCTTTCTGTAATAGAGAGAGTTATATTTTGTACCCAAGGAAAAAAAATAAATTATTTTTCTCTGTCGTTATTAAAAATTAAAACTAAAGTATTTGAAAGCTCCCCAAGTGAAGTTAAAACTTGATCCAAAAACAAAATGATATTACAGGCTTACTTTCCTAACACTTTCTTCCATTCACCCCAAATTTATGCAGCCTCGTAGTCTATTTACGTTGCTTCATCCCTTTTTGAATGATCAGATCATTTGAAAAACCATTCCTCTCTCACATAAAACCGTATTGGCACCACTGTATTTTTTTACATCCATTGATAAATTTCCTTTTTTCCCCCCACAGAATCCTCAGCACCACTGGTTACTTTCTTAATTTTATATATTGTGTGATTTTCTTTGTCATACACAGAAACCTCTGCAGACACATTCACTCTCAAATATAGATATACATTAATTTCATACTCCTTCCCTCCTATGGTACAATCTGTCATTGTCGATGCCATTAATAAAAAAAAAATTGTGACAACTTCTCTAAATCATGTTCATTATATATTATGTTCGCACATCATCTACACTATTATTTACTTCATTTACGACCCCCAGCTATTAAACAATACTATTATTTACTTCATTTACGACCCCCAGCTATTAAACAATACTATTATTTACTTCATTTACGACCCCCATCTATTAAACAATTAGCTCCCCCAGTGACATCACACATCTGCCGCTACGCAATCCCACAAAGGTGTCTACCGCATCCCATAAACACAGCCCCATTAAAACATAACAGGTTTTGAGTTATGGAAAAGGAATAGTATGGAGAAGAGGCATTCAAATCACCGCATGGAAACTAACATCCCAATTTCTGTAATAAGAATGGCAGCTACACAACACAAAACCAATCTGAATTTTTAAAGCTGATCAGAAGAGGCATTCTCTAATTATGATCTGGAAGCTAATTAAACCTTATATATTTGTCTAACAACACGAAGCTTTCTCGGACCAAAACAATACCCAATTTTTTTTTTAAATAAAATTTAGTGCTGGTATTTTCATACTGTGTCTAGATCAATTAAAAAGAATCTCTAATTGAGATACACTCACTTTTATGGTTTGAAAACCCTCAAGAGACCTTCTTCAGTTATTGCAGAGAAACCTTTATTAAACTGGAAAATTAACACACAATACAATAACAATGTGAACTTTCCTTAGAGCACTATTTGTGTCACTATTTGTGACACGAAAGTGTGTAGAGTTTGAAGCCGATCGGTAAAGGCAATCTAAGTCTATAAGAGATTAACCAATTTGTTTTAGAAAATTAGTAAATTAAAAATTTACATCCCAGTAACATAGTAAACCCTCCATAGATGAAAACCTCATCGATGGTTTGTTGGTTAATTGGGTTTAACTCATTTTAACTCAAGAGGGTCAATAAGGTTGCATGTAACCTGTTCACCACCAGTCAAAAATACTTTAATCCTTGACTTAAGGCTTGTAACCACGAACGATTGGTATTTAATCAATAACAACACTGCGGCTAGCCGAGGGATCGAACCCGTGTTGTTTTAGCCCGTCTCATGGTGATCGAAAATTCACGACGCTCTAACCCACTGAACCATCCAATCCTACAACACGGGTTGGATCCCCGGCTAGTCGCAGTGTTGTTATATATATATTTTATTACATAATGTGGTACAAAAGATATAAGAGATAGATTGTTGATATAAAGATGGCATATACAGTACATTAGGTGTGAGAGATACATGTCTACATGTTTGTCACTGATTATAATACGAAAATCTCATCCAGCTCCTCAGAGTTGGGGCGCGTGCCCAAAATACAGCATGCATTACCCCTCTGAACAGCAGCGCTGAGTCGCTGAAATAGAAAACTAGCTGCCCTGGGATCCCTAGTTACCCTGATAAGTCTTTTGCCTAGCTTCTTAAGGAAGTTAGATGCATTCTTTTCCCATAAGCCAAGGGTCTCCAAGCCTATGGGAACAAACATAATGACGGAGAAGTTCTCCATATTTTCTAGATTTTTGGGACTCCCTGAAGGTGGCAGCTGCCCCTCCTTCCTCCCTGGTGTATTGGAGATAGGTATCAGCCAAGGTAGATGCACATGTGTAGTCCCACACCACCTGCTTGCAGTCTGTCCAGGCTTGAAGGGTGATACCATCTGGACGCTTTTGGCTGCCATCAGATCTGCATAGTTGGGGTGGCTCCCTTACTGCTGGGCATCCGGCTGTTGTGAGGCTCCTCTTGATAATGTTATTAACCTCTTCATGTCTTGCAATCTTTCCCTCGGATTTACGACACACAAGACCATGGTACAAGAATCGGTCTGCTGCTTTACTACCACAAATACACCTGTGTTCGGCGAGAATAGGGGCGGCAAGTCGAAGGGCAACACCAATGTGGATGGTCTGTGGTCGAGGCGTGTGCCAAGGCTGGAGTTGGGAACAACCAACAGAAAGTCCCCAGCATGAGGAGCTCTCACTACCAGGAGGCGGGCTCTATCCTTCCCTGACAAACTCTGAAGCATTGTTGAGGCTATGTTCTCTACTATTGGGCCATCCCAGTGTGACTGTTTGTAGTTGTTGGGGGGAGCAGGCCTGGTTTCAGAGCCCGTTAGATTATCCCAGATCATGGCTCCGTCAATGAACTTTTGGTCCTGGACTCCAGTCTTGTCCCTAAGATGTTCAGGGAGAATCGCTGCTACAAGCCCTCTGGATGCAATGCATGAAGACAGGAAAGCAGGTAGCGCATTGCGGACACCAATGCCTCCTAGTCTGAATGGGAGTGTAGCTTGGTCCCACTGCCCATCTTCTAGAGTAAGGTTAAGTACTTTCGTAAAAATCTGCCTCAGGATACTGTCATATTCATTCAGTATAGGGTTATATATATATATATATATATATATATATATATATATATATATATATATATATATATATATATATATATATATATATATATATACCGGTACACATACACTACTTTGTGTGTATACCTTGTGTGTGAGTAGTAAGCTGGAAAATTTACATCTATTCGGTCTTTAAGAGTATGACCTTTTCCATAAGATGCATCAACCTTTGAAGATTCAAGTTATCACATGGAAACCAAAATCTGAAGTGACTTCATAAAAGTGACAAAAGTGCACCTACCCTTCCTAATAGTTACATGAACCTTCCTCAAGCTATAGTTCACCAACAATGAAAATTTGAAGCAAATAAGACTAGGCATTCTGAAGTTATTAACGAAAACCTTGGACAAAAAAAATGATAAGCATTTTCGGTCTTCCCAGCAGGAGACACAATTATCCTCCTAATTTTTCTGGTATTCTTAACGGACATATTCTCCTAAGATTAGTACACTCACTCTTGTCTCCTTTTCCCCTTATATATGCTCACTGCTAATCGTTAAGTACCTTCCCTTTCATCATACATATATTTAGGAAATGCTCTAAAGTATCAATTTTTTAAAGGGGTGGACAGGTACGCAAGTACAAGGTCTCTGTCAGATGACTAACGACTCCAGTGTCGCGCCATCATATAACTACGACCCGCGTTAGGACAATTTTGATGTTTCTTGACGAATTATACATAACCTAACTTAACAAATGCACCATCCATTCCAAAATAGTTTTTCCACATTCTTTCACCAAGTAAGGGAATAGTTATTTACTGCTTCCTCCACCTTCTCCATCTTCATCACCGCCTCCTTTCTCGTACCACCTCTTATTCCTCTCAAGCCCATACGTGAAATCGATGCCTCTGTATCATTCTACACAATTAACAGCTTTTCAGTTTATTTCCCCACATAACATATTACAATTTACACTCTTACATGTCTAGTCGCCTTCAAGGTTATCTCAACCTATTTCTCTTTCTAAAACTGTTGATTCTCATCAACATTTGCCTTTTTATCTGCTCTTCCTCGCTTCCTTTTTAACTTTTTTTCTTTAATCACCTTTCATCACTCTTCCTTACATTATTTTTACATTGTAAAAATATTTCATTAACTTTATCTCTATTAAAACCCAGTTTTACCTCGTTATTACACCTGTCATTCCTCTCCCACCCATCACCCACCCTCCTGTAACTACAAACCTTCTCTGCAAACTCTCACATCATTCGTAAATCTACATATTACGCATCTTCCTTATTACTTGCTTTTACTCAAGCCCATCTTTCTTCCGACATTTGGTCATACCTCTCACTAACCATCCTCTTTGTCTTTTCTTTTACCCACTAACACTATTTCCCCGTACTCCCTCTTACTCTATAACTTAAATAATGAGCCGACATATGAGCCGCGCCTCCGTGACGTGTACATTCATAAGTAATTGAAATATAGCGTAGTCGGCAAGTGATATAAAGAAGCATGCAGTATAAGGTGTCTTTTCTTAGTACATTTCACTTCCATAAGGCTTTATTTCTCAAGTACTTGACAAGGCCTCATATCCTGTACATAGCGTCATGGGATCATGAAATACTTGTTCTCTCAATAGATTCAAAATTCTCTAAACATTCACTCTTCATTTTTCAGAGCCCTCCCCTCCCCCAGTCTATCTATCTATATAACTCCTCATATGTTTTTGTAAAAACGGTATAATTCTGATATTTAAACATTTATACTTTCCACATTTGTTAATTTAACATTACAGACTACAGGAGGGTCAGTAAGGCTGCATGACACTTGCTCACCTTCAGAGAAGAATACTTTAACCCCACCTAAAGTGGTGATGATTACACTCAGAATATATACTGGATTTACACTTCATGATGGAAATATCCTGTGATATATATCCATCAAAATCTGTTCAAAACCAGTCATGTCTACCTTCATTCCTTAAAAACGTATAAGACTAACCTTTCAGTATATATACACCGAGAGGCACATACCTTTAGGTGTATTTGCTCATGTTGCTAAGATGGTGATTTTTGATTCGTCAGGAATCAAGACAAGTATTTCCTGCTAGTAACGGGTCATATGATGATCCGTTACTAATAGGCTGTAACTGATCTTTCGACGACCCGTTTTTTTTATTAGTAGGTTGTAAGGTTAGGTAAGATGCGTCAGGAAACAAGACAAGTGTTTCCTAACGTTGGTCAGATGTTGATCCGCCACTGAAGTTTTTGGTCATCTGACTAAGACCTTCTACTGGCTTACCGGTCCACCTCTTTAAAAATTATTTCTTTTTTAGTAGTAGCAAGTTGTGAGGCGTGAACTACTGTCTTAATGGCCCAGACTGGGAATTTGGGTCTTACATAATTATCAACCTACATATCAAATATGTAATTTAGAATGTCACTCAAAATGTTCCCACATATGGCTTCATATTTCTCACAGTTTTTACCTCCCCGTAAAAAAAAATGAAAAATATGAGTGAAGGCCACAAGTGGCTGAAGAAGCCGTTCCTTGTGAAACATTGCCCACTTTCCCGTCACCCCCAGTGGGTCCTTATCTGTGAGTCCCTTCAGTTCAGTTCACATTTCCTTTAATAAACGTCCGAACTGTACATAAGTGTTTTTATTCATAGTCGTTAATTGTTGAGTGTCACACCAAGAGGTGCAAGATCCCTCGTTACCTCCCGCTAGAGCACTCAGCCCAAGTTATACTCGACTAACTCAGCACTACACAGTGCAGGGAATTATGATAGTAGAGAAAGTGGTATACAAATAAAAAGGGGAATACAATTATTTCTTACACAATTAATGAAAGTATGGGGAATACAGAATTACGGGCTAAGTACTATTGTAAGGTTACTGAAAGGGCAATAATATAACACCATATAGGGGGTTATTATATGATATATTATGCAACTCTGAAAAAGATGTATGCAAATATAATGACAGAGAGTACACTTACAATTAGTGGTCCACTGTCTTCATATCTAAGTTTCTACTTGGACGTTTCAGCACCCATTTCAGAGGTAGGTTTTCTCAAACAGGTCTCCCAAGACCGTGGACCTCCACGCGGGTCTCAGTATTGTCCTCTGCCTTCGCTGAAGGTTTTGTCATTTGAGGGCTAAGGTTTGGCTTCTTCTGTTTATGTAACTACCTTATTATCCGACAATGAAAGCACAAGGATCTCTTGTATTTTTCGAGAAAAGGTCTTTATCTTACTGACACTAATTATTAAGTCTATGAAAATCCATGCTAAACACCAGCCTTCCTGTGTTTAGTCTTTAAAGTGGAACCGACTTTTCATGACAGGGCTGCAGGAAATTATACTTCAGTATACTTATTAGTGTGTAGACCCACTGATATATATATATATATATATATATATATATATATATATATATATATATATATATATATATCTTGATACGGCGTGCACACAATGGTGAACCTACAAACTGGTACGTGGGCAAACCCAGTAAAACCTGAGTGTTGACGACAATTGTGCAATTCCTAAGACAGTACAGGTAATACTTATGTATACCTGGAGTACTCCTGTGTAATACGTGGCTTACTTACAGTGTGGGTGGTTGAACTAGGTCCAGTGTTAAGGTTTACAATGTGAACACTCCTTGAACTTGAAGGGTTTGGGTGCAGGATTGTTACCGCGTCTGATGGGAATGAACAAGTCACTGAATCTATGCTAGAGAACTTAGGGTACCATTATAAATTACCCTAGATTTATCACGCGCATTTATTCTGCATGATGATACCCGACTTGCTACCACTGGGTTCCAAGAATGGCTGCCTTGAGATTCAAAACCTCTGGCCTGCTAGTACCTATTTTGCTAAGTTGTAGGACCACAGAGGTACGACGATGACTGTACTTATGCTACTTATATTTATATACGTAGCCTAACTTAGTTGTCTAAACTACAGTCCTAGACTAGATCCTACTTATTAATAGCTTACAAGCACTCAGCTTACAACCCAGTTGGACCAAGAGGTATGGCCAAATAGGTACCTTCCAACAGGCATTATTGTAATCGAGGACCTAAAGCATTTTCCCCACCCTTAACACACCCCTTCCCTCACTTATAACGATTTTCCATGTGTAGGACGAAAAAACCCACTAGTATTACCCATCCCCTTCCTCTACATCTCAGGTGGACAGGCAGGATTGGAACACCATTTCACCAAAAAGTTAATGTGAACTTTATTCCTTAGCCTGGTGATCAACTGTGACACCCATCAATGGGTCATCGAGACTAATATTCAGAATGGGGGATACTTGGTACAAGTGATGGTGGTGGTTAAGCATCTTTTGGAGCGATGTTTTATACCTCATTTAAAAAAACAAAGGTTCGCCTAGTAGTGTATCATGAGATGACTCACGAAATCGCAATAACACGATTGCAAACAAGCCACCTGTATGGGCGAGGATAGAACTCATGGCAGGTGAGTCGTAAAACTCCAAACCAGTGCCTAAGCCTTTGGGACAGCTGGCTTATTGTAGCCAGCTGGTCCTCAGTGGCTTACACACTGGCCTGGAGTTTTACGATCACTCGCCATGAGTTCTAACCCCACCCGTATCGTGGTTTGTATCCTAAGATAATCCTTTCACGAGGATGAATAATACATTTGATGTAGATTGGTTAACTGGGTTTAAAGCCTGTCGACCAAACGAGGGGCATTAAGACTACATACATCCAGTTCACATGATAAGAATACTTTAATTCTCAAAATAGAGCTTAAAGTTAACTCTTCGTGTATATTCAGTGAGAGACATGTATTAAACGTATGGGACTTGATCATATGATGCCCCGACATTTTGGTAATCTTAAAAGTCCACCCTTTTAAATAATGATGTTAAGTCCTTAGTAGAGGTTTCAGTAACTTGACTGAGGTCTTCCGGGTTTCCAGGCCGCTCCGTAAGAAATCAAAATATCATTTCATAAAATGAAATTAATGCTGCATTCATGGGGATGGGAGCGTTAAACTCGGTGGGGTCATGCAGAGCCTGGAAAAGTTGGAGGCATACAGGTTCCATTCAAGGAATGGGAGCACAGGTCCGATTCTGAGGAATCGGACCTGAGTGGAACAAACTCTTGAGTACCGTCATAGTTTTAAAAATAGGTTGGATAAATACATGAGTGGGTGTGAGTTGGACCTGACTAGCTTGTGCTTATAGGTCTGATGCTGTGCTCCTTCCTTAAGTGGATATGACCTGACCTGACCGGGAGGTGACTTGGACCTGCCTCGTATGGGCCAGAAGGTTAGGTAAAATGACACGTTTCGCTCTCCAGGAGCTTTATCAAGCTCGTAACGTAACGGCTTGATTAAGCTCCTGGAGAGCGAAACGTTGCCACAATAAAATGTCACATTAGTTACACTTGTGTCCTTTTACCTAACATATCGTCGGTAATTCTACCAACATTAATACACGAGCCAGTAGGCCTGCTGCAGTGTTCCTTCTTTCTTATGTTCTTAAGAGACTCTCACATCAAGGAACCTCCCTTCAGGGCATACAATTTAATAATAGGTTACTGTTGCTATCGTTATTTTCTTTGTCAGGGAAAGAAACAGAAGGAACTAAATTACAACGTCTTGGTACACGAGAAGGCAAAAAATATAAATATTTACCGGCTGAGTTTCATTATAGTACTGGACGCCAAGTGCTTCTTGCTGCGACATCTCTTCGTATGGTGTGCCAGAGTAATCGGAGAAGTGCTTACTTCGCGGAATTACGAGAGAGAGAGAGTACCAAATACGGAGCTCCTTCCTATACCCAAGCTATACCAATGAAGCGATTGTTTTTTTTGGCTAGTGAGTCTACAATATATTCATGCTGTGGGGAATTATGACGAAGTATTCTGAATGAAATGTAAATATTGTAGCGAATTGTTGTTAATATCTATACTTTTAATTTCGTATTTAAGCAAGTTAATAGCATGGGGCACGAATTTCCCTCATCATTGTTACCATAGCTTTTTTAATCCACTATCTATGCATGAACATTTCAGGTATGTTTAAAAGGATGGTGAATGTGATTTTTTTTTGTGGGAAACGATCAATGGATAAAAAAAAAAAATGCGTAACTTACTGTTTAAAGTTATGTGGATTCTTAAATAGGTTAATAAATTAAGCTATTTTGCATAACTTAAATTGTAACAAGGCCAAGTTAGGTTACTAAGTTAATTTTAGAGGAAAATTAAAAACTGAGAAATATATTTCATTGTATATATATTCAGAAGGGGTTAATTAATTTAGGTAAGATAAGATTAGTCAGGAAATAGGTCAAGTGTTTCCTGGCGCTGGTCTTAGTTATATAATGACCCACCACTGGAGCTTTTGGTCATCTGATCAAGTCCTTCCACTGGCTTACCCCTCCACTCCTTTAAAAATAAGATTATATTTAGTTTAATATTATATTTAGTTTAATATTCCTGACGCCGGCTTAAATTTCTTCCTGACTCCTACAAAATTATATTTAGGTTAGATTAGACAAAATTCGTCAGGAAACAGAATAATTCTTCATATGATGCTAGAAAATTTGCTTACCTGACTGACGTCTACCCTTCTGAAAATTAATATTAGTATAAAAGCACATTTAATTTCCTATCATCCTGATATAATACTCGACTAATGACGCTTAAGAGATCCCTTACTGCACAGTATTCCAATTATTTATTAGCGTTATTTACTACCATCAAGGAAAGTCACGTGACACGAGTCTTTGTTATACGATCCCCCTCTCAGTGGTGCTGAGGCGAGGCAAGACACAGCAGCCTCTCAGTGGTGCTGAGGCGAGGCAAGACACAGCAGTCTCTCAGTGGTGCTGAGGCGAGGCAAGATACAACAGTCTCTCAGTGGTGCTGAGGCGAGGCAAGACACAGCAGCCTCTCAGTGGTGCTGAGGCGAGGCAAGATACAACAGTCTCTCAGTGGTGCTGAGGCGAGGCAAGACACAGCAGCCTCTCAGTGGTGCTGAGGCGAGGCAAGACACAGCAGCCTCTCAGTGGTGCTGAGGCGAGGCAAGAACAGCAGCTCTCAGTGGTGCTGAGGCGAGGCAAGACACAGCAGCCTCTCAGTGGTTGCTGAGGCGAGGCAAGACACAGCAGCCTCTCAGTGGTGCTGAGGCGAGGCAAGAACACAGCCTCTCAGTGGTGCTGAGGCGAGGCAAGACACAGCAGCCTCTCAGTGGTGCTGAGGCGAGGCAAGACACAGCAGCCTCTCAGTGGTGCTGAGGCGAGGCAAGACACAGCAGCCTCTCAGTGGTGCTGAGGCGAGGCAAGACACAGCAGCCTCTCAGTGGTGCTGAGGCGAGGCAAGACACAGCAGTCTCTCAGTGGTGCTGAGGCGAGGCAAGACACAGCAGCCTCTCAGTGGTGCTGAGGCGAGGCAAGACACAGCAGCCTCTCAGTGGTGCTGAGGCGAGGCAAGACACAGCAGCCTCTCAGTGGTGCTGAGGCGAGGCAAGAACAGCAGCCTCTCAGTGGTGCTGAGGCGAGGCAAGACACAGCAGCTCTCAGTGGTGCTGAGGCGAGGCAAGACACAGCAGTCTCTCAGTGGTGCTGAGGCGAGGCAAGATACAGCAGCCTCTCAGTGGTGCTGAGGCGAGGCAAGACACAGCAGCCTCTCAGTGGTGCTGAGGCGAGGCAAGAACAGCAGTCTCTCAGTGGTGCTGAGGCGAGGCAAGACACAGCAGCCTCTCAGTGGTGCTGAGGCGAGGCAAGACACAGCAGCTCTCAGTGGTGCTGAGGCGAGGCAAGACACAGCAGCTCTCAGTGGTGCTGAGGCGAGGCAAGACACAGCAGCCTCTCAGTGGTGCTGAGGCGAGGCAAGACACAGCAGTCTCTCAGTGGTGCTGAGGCGAGGCAAGATACAGCAGCCTCTCAGTGGTGCTGAGGCGAGGCAAGACACAGCAGCCTCTCAGTGGTGCTGAGGCGAGGCAAGACACAGCAGCCTCTCAGTGGTGCTGAGGCGAGGCAAGATACAACAGCCTCTCAGTGGTGCTGAGGCGAGGCAAGACACAGCAGCCTCTCAGTGGTGCTGAGGCGAGGCAAGACACAGCAGTCTCTCAGTGGTGCTGAGGCGAGGCAAGATACAGCAGCCTCTCAGTGGTGCTGAGGCGAGGCAAGACACAGCAGCCTCTCAGTGGTGCTGAGGCGAGGCAAGATACAACAGTCTCTCAGTGGTGCTGAGGCGAGGCAAGACACAGCAGCCTCTCAGTGGTGCTGAGGCGAGGCAAGACACAGCAGCCTCTCAGTGGTGCTGAGGCGAGGCAAGACACAGCAGTCTCTCAGTGGTGCTGAGGCGAGGCAAGACACAGCAGCCTCTCAGTGGTGCTGAGGCGAGGCAAGACACAGCAGTCTCTCAGTGGTGCTGAGGCGAGGCAAGACACAGCAGCCTCTGACCTGCGCTGCTGGAGATACTGATGGCTATTTACACACGCAAGCATCTCTCTACCATCATATATGCCAATATAACAGCCATTAAACCATATGGCGAACCTGGCCAAAACAATCACAAACTTTCCGCTTAGACTCGGTTGTCTGATATTTTTTTTTCTTAATTATTACGGATATTTCTTTTTCTTAATTATTGCGAATAACAGCTATATTGTGGCCAACAGCTGGTATATTGTGGCCAACAGCTGGTATATTCTGCGCCGGCAGCGCGTCTTGCGAGCGGTCACGCCATACGACAAGATCACGATTTTTTTTTATCAAACTTCATTGATTGAATAGTTATTACTTGGGATATTAAAAATACGGTTAATATTGTATTCAGGTCTACTAGATATTTATTATGTAAATTCTCCAGTAGTAAGTGTGTTATACAAAGGAGACAGATGTGTTTTTAGTTTACGATGAATTTTTTTTTTTGGTAACCCCAAAATTAAATGCAATCCAATATAACCTGAAACGTACCTTTAAATCTCTAAGTTTTATTCTCTAAATCTAATTAGGTTAGATTATTATTTTATTGCCTACTAATGGAAGTATGCTCCATATACGATGGTATAAACCTTGGTAATAAATATCGACAAGTTAGTTTAGAAAAATACGTAAGCAAAAACTAGGACATATTTATTAGAAAACGTTTCGGTCCTGTGACCTTGATCACTTCTAACATAGAGACGTTGAAAGACTATACTCGACATTATATATTGAAAGACATTATATATACGCGGAGAGTGAGGTGTGAGTGACGCATGGTGACCTGAGTGAGGTGTGAGTGACGCTGGTGACCTGAGTGAGGTGTGAGTGACGCTGGTGACCTGAGAGGTGTGAGTGACGCTGGTGACCTGAGTGAGGTGTGAGTGACGCTGGTGACCTGAGTGAGGTGTGAGTGACGCTGGTGACCTGAGTGAGGTGTGAGTGACGCTGGTGACCTGAGTGAGGTGTGAGTGACGTTGGTGACCTGAAGAATGCCATGTTGGGATGAGGACGGGTAGACGATGAGATCATGTGACTCCTGTATTGCTGGGTTGGTGGTGCTTTGCCTGGTTGAGTATCATGTATGCTAATGTTCTAGAAATTTTGTGATTTCCAGTGTTACGTTCTATTGTGTCGGTGACGGCGATTAGCGAGGCTTCTAGACACCGTCGGTGTCTAAGGTCTGGTTTGGTGAGAACGAGTAGACGCCTGCTGTCCACAGCAGGCGTCTACACCATCCCCTGTGGATTCTGTCCCAAGAAATATGTAAGCGAAACAGGCAGAGATCTTGCGGTCCGCCTGAACGCATCGAAGTGCCAGTAACAGAGACGATTTAAGGTACGTCTGTGTCCTCCACGGAGACTCCACGGGGCATTTGATGAACTGGGATGAGGCACAACTCGTTCTCACCGAACCAGACCTCAGACGCCGACGGTGTCTAGAAGCCTCGCTAATCGCCGTCACCGACACAATAGAACGTAACACTGGAACCCACAAAATTTCTAGAACATTAGCATACATGATAGTCAACCAGGCAAAGCACCACCAACCCAGCAATACAGGAGTCACATGATCTCATCGTCTACCTATTCTCATCCCAACATGGCATTCTTCAGGTCACCAGCGTCACTCACACCTCACTCAGGTCACCATGCGCCACTCACACCTCACTCTCCGCCTATATATAATGTCTTTCAACCTCTGTATGTTAGATTGTTGCCGGGTCACCATTTGGAGAAGACCCGGGCCGGATGTACCGGCGAACCTACAACAACAACAACAATGTATGTTAGAAGTGATCAAGGTCCCAGGACCGAAACGTTTTCTAATAAATATGTCCTAGTGTTTGCTTACGTGTTTTTCTAAACCATTCTCCATATACACACGAAATATGAACCGTCTCCGTTGCTGAGTCTACTTGACAGTCTAGAATCTACATAACGAGCCCGTAAAGTCAATATACAAGAATAAGTTACTATTCGATTATCAATCTCCTCTTTTGACATTTAATTAGTTAATGTAAAATATACAGAGTTTTTCAACTAAACAGATGCGCCATTTTTGTTATCCATTTTTCGTGGAAACATAAGACTATCAGACGATTATATTGTGATTATACCTGTACAATATTATAACTTAGTGACGATAGTAGCAGAGTTAAGGGAGCTGAAACCTGCTGATAATTTTATATTTGACAATCGAATTAGATTATTAGATAAGTGTTTTTCTCTGTTCATTTGATCATATATTAAGTACATTCATACTTAATATCAGGTACCGATCTAAGGTAAAAATTACATTCTTAAGAAAAAGGAGTTTCTGTACGATATTTGGTTCTTATTGAATAAGGGTCCTCGATGGAGGACCCTTATTGTATGATACAATCACTTCCGTTTTAAGACTTTCGTTGCCCCCTTCCGTCTTACCGAAATAACTAATTTATTGACTATTATTATTTATTAACTAATATTAATATTGTTTTCAAAATTGACACCTGCATTTAATGCATTTTCTTTGTTAATACTGTAACCTTATTCCTGTAATATTAGAAAATTTAAATCTAGTCGCAGAATTCAATTACAATGGAAATATGTAATAATATAATAGTAATTTGTACCTTCGGTAAATATATTTAACAAAAGATATGAACTTTGATTTTATCGTTTGCTCTTCAACTTTTCCCATGAATTATATTTTAGTTCACAATTTTTTTGTAGACCCTAAAAATTTCGTAGGCTCTAATTCACTGTGCCTACAGTGCCTGATGAATAATATTGGCCCTGCTTACAACCTATTTACACCACAATATAAACAGTATTTCTTGTGTACATTGTTATCATGGTAGATATTAGCAAATATAATATCTTTGCTAGTATGTCGCGTCAGGCCCAGACAATGATTAATTAATAGTCGTCATAAGTTTCATTCTATGTGCGGGTTATTTGGGCATTGTTCCAGTCACGGCACTGTGCCTTGTTATTGTTTAATAATTGAGTCAGTCACCGAGGATAGTAAACAAACACGCACATAATTACTCCGTGGACCAACATTCAATTATTACCTGATAATTAAGCCTACGCAACAAGTGAGAAGCAGATCTCACAGATATCGTCCTGAGATAAGTGAACATAGCTGGTATTTGGTTTCAACTTTGGAATTATTTTTTTCTCAAGCGAATATTTTCGTATAAATAAAAGTTTAACCTGGCACTGAGACAGCTGGGGGTAGAATGTTCTAGAAGTCGGAAGGGGGTTGCCAATGGCCCGGCACCCCTGCGACGGTACTTCCGAAATCCGAAACGATTTCACCCTCATTGCAGCAAGATTTTTTTTTTGTATGTGATGAGAGCAATGTAAGAGTGGGAGATAGCTGAAACTATGAGGTGCAAGCCTGGTGACGTACCTGTTATCAGTGTAGATAGTTCTATCAGTGAAGACCTTACTGAGGTCAGCCTTTGTTAGTGACCTTCTGATTCATCAGGCTGTTGAAGCCAGCGGTACGGAGAGTGGTGCGTCTGGCACACACACTACAAGGGCAGTCGTGGAGTATAATGATGTACTTGTAATGAGACGTGTCCAGGTTTGTACAGGTGGCTGACCTTCACTGAAACTACCACCTCTTCCTCCATCCCCACGTTACCCACTCCTTAACCTCCTCCTCGGTCTCCACCCCTTCAACCCCCCTCCCCTCTTTAACGTCTTAAATAGGCTAAATACAAAGCAAACAACCCCAACAATGGTGCTAATGTAAGAATAGTAAGAATGATGTATATAGCCTATGTAAGATCCGTAATTGACTGTGCTTGCCCATATTCATATTAGCTAAAGAAAAACTCTCTCCGGCTCTTGCAGTTAATGCAAAATGAAGTCCTCAGAATTGTTCTTGGCTGTCTTAAAACTACCAAGGTCCTTAATATGAGGAAGGAGCTTTTTTTTATTCCTAAAAAAACAGTAATAGAAAAATCGAGATTAACACTATAATTGGTATTAGAATGTTAAGAAATAAACCAGACACTGCCACCTCAGATCTTGTTAAATGTCCAGAAATAAACACAAACTAAATGGGTTGTGGAAACATGCAAGTTCATTAAGTTTTATAAGCTCCGTGAACTGTATTTATGTATATAACAAGAGCATTTCACCACTCTATGCACATTGTATTCACCCAATATATTTTAATGCCCCTTAAAAGAAGCTCATCACTAGTAATCCTTTTCTTAAATCACTTGCAAAGACAACTGCTGAAGAAATTTATCGCCCACCTGTTAGTAAAAATATACAGCACCATAAATTATATACAATGATGGATGTAAACAGGAGTCTACTGGCAGCGCTGCGTCTGCTCTCGTTACCTCCCTTAATAAGAATTATATCAACCTTGTTGGGTTAGGAATAAGAATTAACAACTGAACTACAACACTGCAATCTGAACTGTTTGTCATCCTAACGGCATTAATGTAAACTTATAACACTGAGTTTGACGTCCTCATCATTACAATATCATCACTGAAGGCACTTGACTCACATGACTAGAGTGCTCACTCGAGAAGCAAGGTATAGGCATTAAAACATCAGAGAACACAAATTAATAAAAAAAAATTATGAATTCCGTCACACGCTGAATTTCTCCTACATGATAATGATGATAAATTAGCCAGAGTTCGTTGAAGGAAAATAATTAAAATAACTTTGGTATATCTATGTCAAGCATTAACAAGAGAAGTAGTTAGTGAATCTGATTGTTACTGGGCTAGAGTTAGAAACCTGAGTGGATTAATAAGTCTAACAGGAATTTAGAAAAAAATATGTTTATGGAACAACTTGCAACGTCAACAGACTGACAGTTTGGCACATACAGATGACCACACTAAATGTAGTGTAATTTGCCTTTTAATTACTCTCTTGAACACTATTTGCTGACTGTCCACTTACTGAGAAATGTAGAGATAGATGGTATAATAACCTACGTGATATGTCAAGATATCTTATTAACGAAAAGAAGATACCAGACATTTTAGGCAAATTTTCTAAATTTGTTTACAATAAATAAAACTTAAAATGAAGATATATATCCGGATGTAGTCTTGTTAACAGTTTAGCGGCCTAGTTCCTAAGAATTTTGTGTAATCATATGCTGTTTCGCTACCCTCCACGGGATAAATATGGGTTGTACAATGAGCTAACCGCATAACCCCCAAAATTAAAATTGAATTTTCAAGCAACAAGTCACAGTTTTCCTGATTTACAATTTCTTCAGCTACCAAGCAAGACACACTATATATTCAACGGAATATTTCTTTTTTCCCAAGTTTTGCTTCGTACCTCTTTTTCCTAATACCTTTTC
This sequence comes from Cherax destructor, assembly GCA_009830355.1. Classification (NCBI taxonomy): domain Eukaryota; kingdom Metazoa; phylum Arthropoda; class Malacostraca; order Decapoda; family Parastacidae; genus Cherax; species Cherax destructor. Next base: position 64,790 of record WNWK01009518.1, read on the forward strand.
TTCCAAACCTAAACTCATAATATCCCAATTTTTTTCGCATCTTATGTACAGATTTTTTTCTGAGCTTGTATACCTTCCTCAGAATAAAAATAAAAAGGTATTTCTTGAAATAATTTGTTGGGATCGCGAATCTCACGTTATCTCCATTTACTGAAGTTTTCAAACGTATATTCTTTGTATTACATTCCAGTCGCTTCTTTATTTTGACTTTAAATGCATCTTTACCTGCGTATTCCTTCAAAACTTTATAAATTCATGGTTCTCTCCTATAGTTTGCCTTTTTTCTACAGGGTCCCTTACCCATCTTGTAGCATACCAGTAGCTTTACCAGCTGTAGGAATAAATACACTGCCTAGAAAGCCTTTCACTGTACTAAGAAGACATTTCTTCTATTTTTTTTCAAAGTCACTACGACTATAATTATGATACTATAGCTGTCGATCAGTGTTGCTCTGACATCACATGAAGGACAACGTTCTCCCCTTTTCAATAGAATTCCCTTTGACCATAATTACAGTATATTTGGCTGTGGATGACAGTGTTTATGAGTGTTCCCTCAATTAAGAGCATCAGACTCACGTTATAATGTGAGAGAAACAAAACATGTAAGTTTTCTATCATTCCCTTTTTTTTTTTATCATTCCTTTTCTTGATCCTAAACATTAGGCTAGAGTTCAAATTAAAAATCTTTATGAAAGTCTTTGAAAATTGGGATGGAAGGTAATTTTAGTGAGACGATATGAACAAATAAATTAAGCCAAACGAATACAATATTTCGAAATATTTAAAATTTTGTCTTCATTAGTTCATCACAGTAGCATTAGTTTTCAACCAGTGTTGTACCAATGTATTTCTTTACAATCAATGGAATATCAATACACTAGTCTATAACCAAATGGAAAATTAGTGGGTTAGTCTACAACCATTGTGGTACCAATGTATCGATATACAAATACTGTAGAACCAAAATACTTTAATATACAACTTTATTAATCGAATTTGACATACGTTTTCCGTAGAGTTTTGAATGAATACACTAATAGTGAAATATTTTAGCATGACTAACATATCTACCAAGAGGCTAATTGTTATTTCCAAAACTTTTCTTTATTCCATAAGTGACGAAGCTATGGAAAAAAAATCTTTAAGGAGCAAGGCGTCCATTATTGAACGAAGCATTTAAGTAAAAGTTTTTTTTTTTAATTCTTGCTTGTGATTGGGCCAACGATCAGTGGAATACCACGCCCACTGCGTGAGCCAGCCAACCAGAGCGTGTTGTCAAATTTACAATGAAGTTTCTTAGGGTTTAAAACCACTCTTGAGATTCCACGAGGTAAGTTCTAGTTAGCTAACGTATCTGTCGTGCGATTAGTGGAGTCAGCATGAAGCCTCCACTAGTTTTTAATGGTCCACCCGGGTTTAGCGTATGTTTATGTTACACATTAATATGCAACTTAATCACACGCCACAACACCTACGATCATTATTTTGGGGGGTAAATTAATCTGGTTTTACAGAAGTTGTTTGATGTGACTTTTGCCTAAGATTTGGCCACCTCCACATGGTCAGCTCTGGGTATTTTGGATGACTCTAGGTCATCATCAGTCATGCACTGACGGGTCGTCACATGATTAAAACCTGTGCCAAACAGGATACTAGCGTAAATTAAAACAACATGTATAGTGTATTTGCACAAAATATATCTATATGGGATCAAATCTTACTAAATCTTATAAGGGTTAAGTGCTCAAAGGGAATACAATAATAATCCTTTTCCCATTCCTTTTTTTTAATCTTCAGTAGACAACACGATTATACATAATATGAACTGCAAGGCAGACTACACCATTATACATGATCTACTAGGCAGGCTACATCATTATATATGATCTACTAGGCAGACTACACCATTATTCATGATCTGCTAGGCAGACTACACCATTATTCATGATCTGCTAGGCAGACTACACCATTATTCATGATCTGCTAGGCAGACTACACCATTATTCATGATCTGCTAGGCAGACTACATCATTATTCATGATCTGCTAGGCAGACTACACCATTATTCATGATCTGCTAGGCAGACTACACCATTATTCATGATCTGCTAGGCAGACTACATCATTATTCATGATCTGCTAGGTAGACTACATCATTATTCATGATCTGCTAGGCAGACTACATCATTATTCATGATCTGCTAGGCAGACTACACCATTATTCATGATCTGCTAGGCAGACTACACCATTATTCATGATCTGCTAGGCAGACTACACCATTATTCATGATCTGCTAGGCAGACTACACCATTATTCATGATCTGCTAGGCAGACTACACCATTATTCATGATCTGCTAGGCAGACTACACCATTATTCATGATCTGCTAGGCAGACTACACCATTATTCATGATCTGCTAGGCAGACTACACCATTATTCATGATCTGCTAGGCAGACTACACCATTATTCATGATCTGCTAGGCAGACTACACCATTATTCATGATCTGCTAGGCAGACTACACCATTATTCATGATCTGCTAGGCAGACTACACCATTATTCATGATCTGCTAGGCAGACTACACATTATTCATGATCTGCTAGGCAGACTACACCATTATTCATGATCTGCTAGGCAGATCATTACACCCATTATTCATGATCTGCTAGGCAGACTACACCATTATTCATGATCTGCTAGGCAGACTACACCATTATTCATGATCTGCTAGGCAGACTACACCATTATTCATGATCTGCTAGGCAGACTACACCATTATTCATGATCTGCTAGGCAGACTACACCATTATTCATGATCTGCTAGGCAGACTACACCATTATTCATGATCTGCTAGGCAGACTACACCATTATTCATGATCTGCTAGGCAGACTACACCATTATTCATGATCTGCTAGGCAGACTACACCATTATTCATGATCTGCTAGGCAGACTACACCATTATTCATGATCTGCTAGGCAGACTACACCATTATTCATGATCTGCTAGGCAGACTACACCATTATTCATGATCTGCTAGGCAGACTACACCATTATTCATGATCTGCTAGGCAGACTACACCATTATTCATGATCTGCTAGGCAGACTACACCATTATTCATGATCTGCTAGGCAGACTACACCATTATTCATGATCTGCTAGGCAGACTATACCACTGTAAAAACAGTTTTTTCTTACTTTTTTTCCTATTTGCTACGAATAAAACTTTGTGTGTGTTTTCTAATAGTCTTCCCTTTCACTCTCATATCTTGTTACTTAATACAATTTTCTACCCATTTTTTTTCCTCAATTTGTTCATAGACATTAAAATTTATATTTGTCAAATATCTTCTAGAGTTGTGGCATTATAACGCCCATTGTAGGTAGATAAATGAATTATTTTTTTTAATAACAACGAAATTATTTCTGAAGCATTTCAGGTGGTAACAAGTTCGGGTTACAATCTGCAGAGCCGGGTTCAATCCTGGGATGGGTGGTGACAATAGGCATGCATATTTACACCTGTTGAACTAACACTCAATAGGTACCTGGCTGGGTGTTAGTTGAGTGTTGTGATGAGCATCCTGGGAGAGAGGAGAGTGGGGGGAAGAGTTGGAAGTGGATCATAGATGAGATGAACTTTGAGATGAGCTGAGATGACAGTTCAAATGTTACACCGTTGAATTTCAGTCTTTATCAGATGCTGACTCGAAGAATCGGTTAGTTTTAAGCAGGAGGGTTAGAAAATTGTAGGAGGAACAAGCCTAGACATTTTTTTTTGAACAGGCGCTGGCAATAGTGTGTGCGTGTCTTCACCTATATGTAGCTGCAGGTGTCGAGTCTCAACTCTTGGCCCCTGCCTCTCAACTTCTCGCTTGCCAGATTTGTTTCCTCCTAACCTCTTGGGCCCTATTGTACCTTCCCTTAGAGCTATGTATAGAGTCTGCCTCTCCCACTTCACCCAGATCATTCCACTTTCCAACCACCCTGAGACTAAAGAAATACTTCTTGACTTCTCTCTCATCTCTGTCTTTAACTTCATCTGTGTCCTCAAACAGCCTGTCTCTGTCTACTCCTTGAATTTCCCTGAGTATTTTGCATGTTATATCTCCCCTGGTTCTTCTATTTTCTAATGTCGTTAGATTCAGTTCCATTAGCGTTCTTCATATCTCATGCCTTGCACTTTTTCCAGTTTTTAATATGCTATCTCAGGCGTGGGTTCTACACCGGTGCTGGGTGCTTCAAGATGGGTCTGACATATGTAACAGTGCCCAGAAAGACTCTTTGCCGAGATTCCTGAAGGTCAGCCGTAGAATTGCCAGGCTAACATTGACTGAAGAGATTATTCGGTTGATGTGAGCCTCTGGTGAAATGCTAGGCCCTTTGCTCACCCCTAGGTCTTTTCTTTGAGTGAGGCCTCCAACTTCTGCCCCCCGAGACTATACACTGTTTCCGGTTCTCTGTCCCCTTCCACGATCTTCATGACTTTGCATTTTCTGGGATTGAATTCAAGCAATCACTTAGCTCACCATTCTTGCAGATAAGTGGTTGCTTGACTATTACATTTCGTCCAAACATTGATCTACTTGTTACAACTTTCTCGGCCTCTTGAAAATAAGTGGTTCAGAATCTCTGCCATGAATAAACACAATATTAGACACTTGCTGAAATATTAGCTCGAGGATTTTTCCAGGTTTTCTCCCCAGAAAATTATTGCAGGGGATTTTTTTTTATTTATTGAAATAGTTTTTCTGATATCAATTTTTTAAAGACTCGTCAATGAAAGTTTAGAATTTTTTAGATCATAGGCTATTTCAGAAATCTTCAATATTTCTTCATCTATGAACTCTGGACAACAAACACGAAGAGTTATTAATTTTACCTGACATGTGACCTGGCTAAAAACTTCAGAACAATGTAAAGGTATTTACAGCGCTCGGTAAGGTCACATGGGTCACATGAGGTTACATGGGAGGTCGCACCAGAGGTCACATTAAGGATCACATTGGACGTCACATCTCTTCTTCATAAGACTTCCGTTTTATTAGTTTTACTTCATAATGTCACAAATTACGAAAGAACTTGGAATATATATATATATATATATATATATATATATATATATATATATATATATATATATATATATATATATATATATATATATATATATATATATATATACTATATATATATATGCAAAAAGATCACACTATATATATATATATATATATATATATATATATATATATAATATTATACCTAGGGTTTACCTGGAGAGAATTCCAGGGGTCAACGCCCCTGCGGCCCGGTTTGTGACCAGGCCTCATGTTGGACCAGAGCCTGATCAACCAGGCTGTTACTGCTGGCCGCACGCAGTCCAACGTACGAACCACAGTCTGGCTCGTCAGGTACCGACTTTAGATGCCTGTCCAGTGCTTGCTTGAAGACAGCCAGGGGTTTGTTGGTAATCCCCCTGATGTATGCTGGGAGGCAGTTGAACAATCTTGGGCCCCTGACACTTATTGTGTTGTACCTCAACGTGCTAGTGGCACCCCTGCTCTTCATTGGGGTTATGTTGCATCGTCTGCTGAGTCTTTTGCGTTCGTAGGGAGTGATTTTCGTGTGCAAGTTTGGTACTAATCTCTCGAGAATTTTCCATGTGTATATAATAATGTATCTCTCCCGCCTGCGTTCTAGAGAGTACAGGTTTAGGGTCTTCAAGCGTTCCCAGTAATTGAGGTGGTTTATCGCAGTTATGCGTGCCGTGAAGGTTCTCTGCACATTTTCAAGGTCAGCAATTTCACCTGCCTTGAAAGGTGCAGTTAGTGTGCAGCAATATTCCAGCCTAGATAGAACAAGCGATCTGTAAAGTGTCAACATGGGCTTGGCATCCCTGGTTTTGAAGGTTCTCATTATCCATCCTGTCATTTTTATAGCGGATGCAATTGCTACGGTGTTATGGTCCTTGAAGGTGAGATCCTCTGACATGATCACTCCCAGGTCTTTGACATTAGTTTTTCGCTCTATTGTGTGGTTGGAATTAGTTTTGTACTCCGATGAGTTTTTAATTTCTTCACGTTTTCCGTATCTGAGTAATTGAAATTTCTCATCATTGAACTTCATATAAAAGACTGTTGAGTAGACTTCAGGATGTACATGTTTATAGAGGGGCCACAGATATATCAGATCACTTTTTAGTTATAGCTACAGTGGGAGTAAAAGGTAGATGGGATACAAGGAAAATAGAAGCAGTAAGTAAGAAAGAGGTGAAGGTTTATAAACTAAAAGAGGAGGCAGTTAGGGTAAGATATAGACAAGTATTGGAGGATAGATGGCCTAGTGAGAGTGTAGGCAATGGGGTCGAAGATGTATGGGGTAGATTTAAAAATGTAATGTTAGAGTGTTCAGCAGAAGTTTGTGGTTACAGGAAAGTGGGTGCGGGAGGGAAGAAGCAATGTAAAAAGAGAGCAAATGAGATAGTGGGTGAGATGTTATCAAAAAAAATTGTTGAAAATAAGAAAAAGTTTTGTAGTGAGATTAATAAGTTGAGGAAGCCTAGGGAACAAATGGATTTGACAGTTAAAAATAGGAGAGGAGAGTTATTAAATAGAGAGTTAGAGGTATCGGGAAGATGGAGGGAATATTTTGAGGAGTTGTTAATGTTGATTTGAACGGGACTTGCACAGTTGTTGGGGGGGGGGGAGGGGTGTTGTCGGGGCTTCTTGCTTGGATGGCGATGGGGATGGGTTGCACAAATATTTTTGTTGGTGGGTTGGTTTTGATATGGACCTGCCAAGTATGGGCCAGTAGGCCTGTTGCAGTGTTCCTCCTTTCTTATGTTCTTATGAAGACAGGGAAGCTGTGATTTCGTGTATAGGGCAAGGAGGAATAACATCTTGTAAGAGTGTGGAAGAGCCAGTTGTGAGTGTGGGGGAAGTTCGTGAGGCAGTGGGTAGAATGAAAGGGGGTAAGGCAGCTGGGATTGATGGGATAAAGATAGAAATGTTAAAAGCAGGTGGGGATATAGTTTTGGAGTGGTTGGTGCTATTATTTATTAAATGTATGGAAGAGGGTAAGGTACCTAGGGATTGGCAGAGAGCGTGTATTGTTCCTTTGTATAAAGGGAAAGGGGACAAAAGAGAGTGCAAAAATTATAGGGGAATAAGTCTGTTGAGTATACCTGGTAAAGTTTATGGTAGAGTTATTATTGAAAGAATTAAGAGTAAGACGGAGAGCAGAATAGCAAATGAACAAGTTGGCTTTAGGAAAGGTAGGGGGTGTGTAGACCAAGTGTTTACAGTGAAACATATAGGTGAACAGTATTTGGATAAGGGTAAAGAAGTTTTTGTGGCATTTATGGATTTGGAAAAGGCGTATGATAGGGTGGATAGGGGGCAATGTGGCAGATGTTGCAGGTGTATGGAATAGGAGGAGGTAGGTTACTGAAAGCAGTGAAGAGTTTTTATGAGGATAGTGAGGCTCAGGTTAGAGTATGTAGGAGGGAGGGGGACTATTTCCCAGTAATAGTGGGCCTTAGACAAGGATGTGTGATGTCACCGTGGTTTTTCAATATATTTATAGATGGGGTTGTAAGAGAAGTGAATGCGAGGGTCTTGGCAAGAGGTGTGGGGTTAAAAGATAAAGAATCAAATACAAAGTGGGAGTTGTCACAGTTGCTTTTTGCTGATGACACTGTGCTTTTGGGAGATTCTGAAGAGAAGTTGCAGAGGTTGGTGGATGAATTTGGTAGGGTGTGTAAAAGAAGAAAATTGAAAGTGAATATAGGAAAGAGTAATGTGATGAGGATAACAAAAAGATTAGGTGACGAAAGATTGGATATCAGATTGGAGGGAGAGAGTATGGAAGAGGTGAATGTATTCAGATATTTGGGAGTGGACATGTCAGCAGATGGGTCTATGAAGGATGAGGTGAATCATAGAATTGATGAGGGGAAAAGGGTGAGTGGAGCACTTCGGAGTCTGTGGAGACAAAGAACCTTGTCCATGGAAGTAAAGAAGGGAATGTATGAGAGTATAGTTATACCAACACTCTTATATGGGTGTGAATCATGGGTGATTAATGTCGCAACAAGGAGAAGGCTGGAGGCAGTGGAGATGTCATGTCTGAGGTCAATGTGTGGTGTGAATATAATGTTAAATTAGACACATATGCAACACTTGGGTATCTTTATTGAGAAAACGTTTCGCCACACAGTGGCTTCATCAGTCCAATACAAAAAAGAAAGAAAGTAGTAATAAAAGGAGGAGTTTGAGGTAATCAGTCCCTCGGCCTGGAGTCGATGTGTTCAGTCCATCAATTTTTTTACTTCAAGATTGATGGACTGAACACATCGACTCAGGCCGAGACTGATTCCTCAAACTCCTCCTTTATTACTACTTCTTTCTTTTGTATTGGACTGATGAAGCCACTGTGTGGCGAAACGTTTTCTCAATAAAGATACCCAAGTGTTGCATATGTGTCTAATTTAACAACTTGTCGGTTCTCTGAACCATTCATGTGAATATAATGCAGAGAATTCGAAGTTTGGAAATTAGGAGGAGGTGCGGGATTACCAAAACTATCATCCAGAGAGCTGAGGAGGGGTTGTTGAGGTGGTTTGGACATGTAGAGAGAATGGAACGAGACAGAATGACTTCAAGAGTGTATAAATCTGTAGTGGAGGGAAGGCGGGGTAGGGGTCGGCCTAGGAAAGGTTGGAGGGAGGGGGTAAAGGAGGTTTTGTGTGCGAGGGGCTTGGACTTCCAGCAAGCATGTGTGAGCGTATTTCATAGGAGTGAATGGAGACAAATGGTTTTTAATACTTGACGTGCTGTTGGAGTTTGAGCAAAGTAACATTTATGAAGGGATTCAGGGAAACCGGCAGGCCGGACTTGAGTCCTGGAGATGGGAAGTACAGTGCCGGCACTCTGAAGGAGGGGTGTTAATGTTGCAGTTTTATAACTGTAGTGTAAAGCACCCTCTGGCAAGACAGTGATGGAGTTGTTGTTTATAATATATATAAATGACCTTGACGAGGGAATTTCTAGTGATATGAGCAAATTCGCTGATGACATGAAGATAGGTAGGATAATCGATTCAGACGTAGATGTCAGTGAACTACAGGAGGATTTAGACAAACTCAATTCCTGGTCAGAAAAATGGCAGATGCAGTTCAATGTAGATAAATGCAAAGTTCTAAAGCTCGGGAGTGTCCATAACCCAAGCACTTATAAGTTAAATAATGTAGAACTTAGCCATACAGATTGCGAGAAGGACTTGGGGGTGATGGTAAGCAGCAACCTTAAACCAAGACAGCAATGCCTAAGCGTACGTAATAAGGCTAACAGATTACTGGGATTTATATCAAGAAGTGTTAGCAACAGAAGTCCAGAGGTTATATTACAGCTTTATACATCATTAGTAAGGCCTCACCTAGATTACGCAGCTCAGTTCTGGTCTCCATATTACAGAATGGACATAAATTCGTTAGAAAACATTCAGCGTAGAATGACTAAATTAATACATAGCATTAGAAATCTTCCTTACGAAGAAACATTGAAGAAACTTAAATTACATTCATTTGTAAGACGTAGAATGAGGAGAGACATGATCGAGGTATACAAGTGGAAAATGGGTATTAACAAAGGGGATATAAATAAGGTCTTGAGGGTATCTCTCCAAGAGAGAACCCGCAATAATGGATTCAAGTTAGATAAGTTTAGATTTACATAAGAACATAAGAAAGGAGGAACACTGCAGCAGGCCTGTTGGCCCATACTAGGCAAGTCCTTCACATTCCATCCCACCAACAGAATACTTGTTCAACCCAACTTTCAATGCTACCCAAGAAATAAGATTTGATAATTTTATTTACTCATGTGCAATTCCACTCAAATCCAACCCTCTCACTCATGAATTTATCAACCTAAATTTAAAACTACCCAAGGTCCTAGCTTCAATAACCCTACTAGGCAGACTGTTCCACTCATCAACTACCCTATTTCCAAACCAATACTTTCCTATATCCTTTCTAAATCTAAACTTATCTAACTTGAATCCATTATTGCGGGTTCTCTCTTGGAGAGATACCCTCAAGACCTTTTTTATATCCCCTTTGTTAATACCCATTTTCCATTGTATACCTCGATCATGTCTCCCTCATTCTACGTCTTACAAGTGAATGTAATTTAAGGGTCTTC
>WNWK01009519.1:0-76114 GCA_009830355.1 Cherax destructor
ACAGGCACCTAAAGTCGGTACCTGACCAGCCGGGCTGTGGTTCGTACGTTGGACTGCGTGCGGCCAGCAGTAACAGCCTGGTTGATCAGGCTCTGGTCCAACAGGAGGCCTGGTCACGGACCGGCCGCAGGGGCGTTGACCCCTGGAATTCTCTCAAGGTAGACTACGTCAATTTCCAGACTTTTCCACTTCCTGACCACTCTGTGACTGAATAAATACTTCCTAACATCTCTGTGACTGTTGAGTAGACTTCAGGATGTACATGTTTATAGAGGGGCCACAGATATATCAGATCACATTTTAGTTGTAGCTACAGTGAGAGTAAAAGGTAGATGGGATACAAAGAAAATAGAAGTAGCAGGTAAAAGAGGGGTGAGAGTTTATGAAATATGAGAGGAGGCAGTTAGAGTGAGATATAAAAAACTATTGGATGATAGATGGGCTAATGGGAGTATAGGCAATGGGATCGAAGATGCATGGGGTAGGTTTAAGAATGTAGTGTCAGTGTTCAGCAGAAGTTTGTGGTTACAGGTAAGTGGGTAAGGAAGGGAAGAAGAGCCATTGGTGAAATGATGATGTAAGAGAGAAAACGTTAGCAGAACACACAACCATAATGCAAGACACAAATCACTCTTCGATGTCCGTCGTGTCCATCTCTCCTGTGCAAAAATGCTATGCATGTAAAGGGCCTGAAGATCTGAAATTCATTACCAGAACACACTAAAGGACCCCTGCCTGTAAATCGATTTAAGGTCCTACTTAGAAATATTCTCATCACCCAAAATCAACCAGAAAATCTGTACTTAATGACTACCCTTTACTCAAGTAACACAAAAAGAACCAATTATGTCTCAATTTCAATAGTGAATATTTTGCTGACGATTTCACAACCATGTTCTCATTACTCGAAAAAACTGGATGTTCAAATTTCATTGTTCTGAATACTAAATTATAATATGTACTTCATATAGTAAATTGATTAACCACATACCACGGGTGGGGATCGAACCCGCGGTCAGCTACATACCCGTGGTATGTGGTTTGTTTGTAATCGTGTCATTACGATTTCGTGAGTAAATTGATTAATTTGTTCTATTGTAAAATTGTAATGCTTCAAAATTGTAATGTCAAATTTCATTGTTTAAATACTCAATTTTACTTCATATTGTAAATTGTTTACTGATTTTTTTCCCATTTAATCTGTAATAGCCTAATTAATCTTAAGTTAATTTTAAGTTTACCCAAAATCCTCTGCATACAAGGGGCTTTTGGCATGTACACTCAATTACTACATTCCTTTGTACAACTATGTATCATGTCCAAATATACAAATTTTGTTGAAAATAAGAAAAAGTTTTGGAGTGAGATTAATAACTTGAGGAAGCCTAGGGAACAAATCGAGTTCATAGTTAAAAATAAGATAGGAGAGTTTTTTTTATTAGGTATGTAAATATATTCACATACATATAGTAAACATATATAATACAATAAAAGAAATATGGACAACAAAACCCCATCATCACAACACCCTTACAGATACAAAAACCAATATGTTACACTGAGTGCATCCCCACCCCATGTGCACTATAAGCACACCCAAACTTTATACAGAACATATAAAAAATATTAGAGTACTCCCCTTTACAAATTACATAAAATTTACACACTATAAACCACAAAATGCAGGACATGGCCATGCCCCCTATCCTTGGGAGCTTTGTACATCCCTAAAGTGTGTATTATACCCCTCGTTCCTTCCCATTTCCACAGACTTAGAGGTGTCAATGAACTAGTACAAACCCATACCATGAGCATCCTATACATGCATAACATGATGTACAATAAATGCCTTACCACACGCCCTTTGTGGTCAACCGCATTACAATACCCAAAACACCTGGAATCAATGTAAACCACGGTCATTCATTCATACAATGTAGAGCCCCAAACCCCTGAATACATCATGGCATTAACCCCCCCCCTAGTGAAGACAGGCCAGGAGAGCCACCCGTCCAACACGTACCCCAACCACTCTCATGCACACAACCACTGACTTGCAATCCAGAACCCTGACAGACCCACAACCATTTTGCATTCCCTTTATACAGTAAAAACAATATAAATACATATGGGTGCTACATTTCCTAGAAACACAGAGTAGGACATTCTGTACCTGTCCGCAAGATAGGCATACAAAACACAAGATAACAAACTCTTTATTACTATCATTTCATTATAACTTATAAAACTCACCTTACCCCAGGTAATTCAACATAACACAAATGGGACATCAACCTAAAACCCATTGTCAAAGACACACATTGTGCCAAGAGCATTACTTCAATTCTGCAGTCAGACATTCCCACCCCCCTCCCCTCCAGGAACCCAGCCGGCTCACATCCCCATGATCCCTACAAATCCCACAAGTCTCTCAATGTGAAATTCCTATACCTGTCAGAAAATGTCCACTCCCAAAGCGCCCCATAACCTCCTTAGTTCGACACTTCATTCAATAAAACACCGCCGCAAGCACTCTTATCCGTGCTCTCACCCGCGACTTCCGCATGACCCATGACATATGTATAAACAAAATCTGTGATAAGATACCCCACAGCTTGTTGGACCGGCTACCCCATCCCCCCTAAATCCAGACTTAACGCCCTTAAAACAGATAAACCCCCACCATGCGCAAAACCTTACTAAACCACTCCCGGACTGGTCCCAAACTTTCACAAAAATAAACAGCATGATAGGCTGTATCAACCCCCCCCCCCACACTCACAGCACTCCCTCCCTTCCTGTAACCTCCTATTCTCCAAAACCTTCCCTGAAGGTAAAATGTTACGCAAAAAATTATACATTACCTCCCTGTCATTGGCCCCTATCCTCAAACTCTGTAACCTTCTACATATATCTTTCCATGCATACAATGGATAGACACCATACACCACAGCCACACTCTTACCTTGAACCACCCTTCCCAGGACCCCAACCCGCACATTGTCTGGTTCCCTTGTGAATATTAACGCCCTCAACATGTCCTCACAATCCTTTAGATCCCTGCCCCTCCACCATCGACAAAAATCTTGATGTAACATTTTCAGACCCCTACCCCCTCCTGCATAAAAACTGCGCTTCACGTACACCCCCTTTAACCTTTGGCGCAAATCAATTAACCCCAAGCCACCTTGGCTCACTGGTAGACACACTATCCCTCTACTTAACCAGTCACACCCAGACCCCCATATAAAACGGAAAACCCTTTTCAGCAAACGCTGCACGTCCCCACTTAACAGAGGGTATATGGCCGCCACATGCCACAACTTTACAAATAAGATCACATTCATAACGATCACCCGTTGATGCACCGTTAAGTGTCCAAAACTTTGTCCACCACTTCCCCAAAATTCACCACCTGAGCCTCCCATACGCTACACTCATGAATAATTCCACAAATCTTCACCTGCCTTCCATTCCTCCTCTACATTCCCAACCCCACCCCCCTCCCAGTCCCCCATCCGCATTAACATGGACTTCTGGCGGTTGACCCTCATACCCGATGCTGTTCCAAAAACCTCCACCAACTCACCAACATGTCTTAAGTCTACCTCCCCCCCTCCAGAATTGTTGTATCATCCACATATCCGACTATACCCATCGGCTCTCCCTCACAAACCCAAAATGCACTTTCCCTTACCCCTAACCTGACCGCCCTATAAAAGGGGTCCTGCAACACTGCAAACATCAATTGCGACATAGGGCATCCCTGAGGAAGACCCCTGTCCACCACCACACGCCTACCCAACCTCCAATTCACCTGGACACGTACCTGCACCCCATCGTACAGCAATTTCGCCCAAGACACTATTTCCTTCCCAAATCCCTGCCATTTCATAAAACTCCATAAAGCCTCACACTCTACACAATCATAAGCTGCTTGCCATTCTATAACCAGGACACCACCCCTTCCCTTCAATTGTCTCTCTTCAATAAAATGCCTAATTTTTCCTTGTCCCTCATACAGAGACCTACCAGGCACACTGTATTGCTCTTCATCTAATACCTTCCCTACCACAGACTTCATCCTATTAGCCAGGACCTTCGCAAAGATCTTATAGTCCCGGCACATTAAAGTTCTAGCCCTATAATCATGTACAAACGTACACGTTTCCCTTTTCGGAACCAAAACTACTACCCCAATTTTCTGCAGATCTCCCAACACCCCTCTAGTTTTCATAGTATTAAACAATTGCACTAAAAAACCCTTCAGAATCCCATAATTAGAAACATAGAAATCCCCAGGCAACCCATTAATGCCTGGTGCCTTTCCCGTCTTCATACCCACCAACGCATCCCAGATTTCCCTCTCTCTTATTGGCCCTCCCAAAGCCTCCCGATCTTCACTCTCCAAGCAACACTGTACCCAGCCTCCCATAGTGTGCAACCCTTCTGTATTAACCCCCACACTTCTTCCCATACTTATCGAACCATGCATCCATGTAGTCACCCATACCCTCCATTGATTGTAGCACCTGACCCTCTTCATACCCCTCCAACCCGTCCTTTACACAGATACTTATCATTTCCGTCTCCTGCCTCCACCGCCTTTGCTCCCGTAAGACACAAGCAGAAGCCCTATCACCCCACATTACCTCTTCCAGACCCCCTGCCACATGCGCCCCATCAAAACGTTGATTTTGTATCTCCCTGAGTGAATCCTCCAACCCCTCAATGACATCTACCAGGTAACACTCCCCCCCTCATAACATGTCTGCAACTGCCCTTCCAGATACCTCATGAGCCCATACTCCATCTTGTTAACCTCCCTTCCCTTCCAAACATAATAAGCTTTAATCTTACCCTTCTCCACCATATCCCACCACTTAATTAAGTCCACCTACCCACTCCCCTCTTCTCACAAGCTCTGCCAGATGTCCACAAAAGATGTCACTTCTGTTGCGAGGGGTTTCTTTCGTGGATTGGGTAATGAACAGACGAGATTGGGTGTTTAGTTGCTGTATTGAAGTCGATATATATGGGATGGAACTCAGAGCCATATGCCTACGTCTGTCTACTCGACCTGCTCGGATGGTACTGGCTCACTTGGAAGCGGGCACCCTTGGCATTCAAAAGGATGACCTTTGACATAGGCTAACGGCTGATCACGTGAGCAGTGCGTGACTCAGGCATGACCACTGAAAGCAGTAATGGTTATAAGCTATGAACTATCACTGAGCTTACAGTGACACTTCCACCCCCATCTTCAACAACCTAACATTCAACTTCCAGTATCCAGCATACCTTTTGGGCAGACCCCTCCATGTCATCTCCACTAAAACCCCACAATGATCTGAAAAATACATGTCTAAGACATCTACCTCGTCACTTCCACTCGCTTAGATACATATATTCTGTCTAACCTAGCTGCATATCCCCTACGAACAAAAGAGTGCAAAACACCCCCCACCCCATTCCCTCCAACATCAACCAAACCCACCCCATGCATCAAATCCCCCAAAAGTTCTGAGACGAACCCCCCTAGGTTCTATGTCTTTGCGCCACACAACATTGCTCCAATCTTCCCCACCACCGACACTCCTGGAAGTGACTGCAAATGATAGACAAGAACCTCCCGAATAAAACTATTCTTAATACATACATCGCCCTCAGCCGGCCCATAAACACCAATAAACCCCACCCGCACCCCACCCCACAACCCTCCACCCATACCACCCTCCCACCTCCCTATGCTGGACCACGAATGGGCTGGTTTCCTTAATTAACACCGCAATGCCACCCTTTTAAGACGTGAGGAACACGTCATATAGACTGCATAATCAGGAATCTTTAATTCATCTTCACTCTTAAAGTAATGCTCTTGCAGAAAAACAACAATCTGGCTTGTGTCTCACCAAAAGGCACAAAACCACCACACTTCCACTCAGACTGTATACTGTTTACATTGATTGTTACACACCTAAAAGATATATAGGAGGTTTCCTTTAGACACCTTGATACTTTTATTACCCTGACCAGAGCCAACCTGATCCTTTGCCACCTCCTGATCCTTTGCCACCTCCCTTGACCTGGCATTTGCCTGACAGTTCCCCATTACCCACTACAGTCCCATCCGCCCAGGACTCTTCCCAGTGCTCTGCCCAGGCGTTAACACATCGTCCAGGTCAGACGACCCAGCTGCTCTTTTGCGGGAACCACTATCCGCCAGCATTGGCTCCTCCAACTCCGCGTACTGATGAATCTCCACCTCCACGTCGTGAAGCCATTCACCATCCTCCTCCCTCAAGCTACATACACCATCCGTCCCAGCTGCCACCACACCCATAGCTGCGACGAGTCAAGCATCCAGACACCTCTCCTGGTCACGCCTCAGTACCTGCAGAACCTCCTGGATCGATGCCTCCACCACATCCATTTCTTCCTTCTGAGCTTCACCTCCAATCACTGGTTCAATATCCTCAATCTGAGAGGCATTTGGGAGGGTAGCACATACAGACTTAGCCAAGATTTACGGGAGGGAACCACAGAGCCCACAGTCGTCGAAGAGGACTCTGCTTCCATCGCAGACTTTCGTCATTGAGAATCCTCTGAAGGGCCCCTACGAGCCCCACACTGTTCGGCAATGTGGTCATAACCACCAAAAATCCTGCAGGTATGCCGCTGTCCCACATATGTCACCAACACCTTCGTGTGGAATACTTCCAGAAATACATAAGACGGGATTTGATGATGCAGTGACATCTTGAGTGAAAATGTGCCTTCTGGCAGCCCTGCATACAGACCCTCACTCCACCGGCCCATGGTAGCTTGATGAACAGTCCCATACTTCTCAAATATGTCATATAAATCACAGTCATCTGTCTCAATGGGATGTTGCAGACTTTAACCCAGGTATAATACCTGGAGATGTCATGTAGGTGAACAGTTACCCTGGGTTAACAGTGAAACTCTCTTCTTGAAACCGTGCCACCCTGTCCTGAACTTGACAAATATCCTAGATACTCCATTCAGTAATATTCCATAGAGATCCTCATTGGTAATCCCATATGTATTGCGCAATATCGCAGGCAACAATACAGCAGCATTAGGGCCAGAAATAGTCCCACACACCATTTCCACACATACAGTGTTTTCTAGTCGTCTGCTAAAGTCTGTCATGCTGGTACCACCAACGACCACCAGACTTAGAGAGCAGCTCCGCACACGTCTCCACCACCCAAAGGTTGAGAGACAAGTATCGGGAAGATGGAGGGGATATTTTGAGGAATTATTAAATGTTGATGAAGATAGGAAGCTGTGATTTTGTGTATATGGCAAGGAGGAATAACATCTTATAGGAGAGAGGAAGAGCCAGTTGTAAGTGTGGGAGAAGTTTGTGAGGCAGTGGGTAGAATGAAAGGAGGTAAGGCAGCTGGGATTGATGGGATATATATACAGAAATATTAAAAGCAGGTGGGGATATAGTTTTGCAGTGGTTGGTGCTTTTATTTAATAAATGTATGGAAGAGGGTAAGGTACTTAGGGATTAGCAGAGAGCATGCATAGTTCCTTTGTATAAAGGCAAAAAGGACAAAAGAGAATGCAAAAATTATAGGGGAATATGTCTGTTGACTTATGAGGGTATCAAACGATTTAGATAAAGAAAAATTGGATATCACATTGGAGAGAGGGAATATGGAAGAAGTGAATGTTTTCAGATATTTGGGAGTTAACTTGTCTGCGAATGGGTTTATGAAGGATGAGGTTAAGTATAAAATTGATGAAGGAAAAAAAATTGAATGGTGCATTGAGGTATCTGTGGAGACAAAAAAAAAAAAACGTTATCCATGGAGGCAAAGAGGGGAATGTACAAAAGTATAGTGGTACCAACATTCTTGTATGGGTGTGAAGCATGGGTTGCAAATGCTGCAGCGAAGAGGCAGCTGGAGGCAGTGGAGATGTCCTGTCTAAGGCAATGTGTGGTGTAAATATTATGCAGAGAATTCGGAGTGTGGAAATTAGAAGGAGGTGTGGAGTTCCTAAAAGTATTAGTCAGAGGGTTGAAGAGGGGTTGTTGAGGTGGTTTGGTCATTTAGAGAGAATAGAACAAGCAACAATTCAAGTGAAAAATGGAGTGTACATCAACGAGTGCCTGAGGAGAAATCGTCAAACCCTTCTGTTCAGGTTGAGAAAACTTAAGCAGGAAAGCGAAGTCCATCAGTGCTTCACTCGAGATGGGAAAATACTAGTTATAAAAACATCAGTAGGTCACCAATATACTATCTCAAATAAACATCTCTCCAACTTCCTTAGAGAAGCCGACATTTCCGTGACAGATTAACTAAGTGTCCTTAACATATTATCTACGTGTAGTGTATTTAGTGTATGTTCCTATTACATTATTGTGCAATTCCTTGTACGTACTAACTTTTACTAGCTAGTGCCAACTACCTCATATACTATGTACTTTTTATTAGTGCTATTACTTGCTTGAATTTTGTGCTATAAGCCAAATCTTACTTCTAAATTTATTTTATATCATATTTACTGTCTGTCCATTTTATATTGTATACCACTACTTAATTTAGTCCTTATATATTCTCTTAGAATAGTTCTCTACATACCAATACTTTGTACTGCCTTTATTCAATAACTCCTTTACTTTTAGCTTTAAAATAGTTAAGGTGCTAATTCAGGTACTAAAGTGTTTTATTTTCGTTGTTTTACTATTAACGACCTTAGTTCATATATTCATATTTGTTAAAATAACTAAGGTGCTAATTCAGGTGTTAAAGTGCTTTATTTGTATTGTTTTACAATATTCAATTCCTGTAAATCACTGTACAGCTAATCGTATGATTTGTTTGTTATTTTACATCACCACCTAACATATGCTCAACTGCCAAATGAAAGACCAGTGTTAAGGAAACCCACTGAAGAGTTGTACTTTATTTTTAGCCTTAAAATAATTATCTTAGTCCATATATTCTTATTTGTTAGTGGTTAATAGCAATTTTTTTTTTTTTTGGTAATTGCAACAGCTTATTTCTCAACATGCCTCTTATGAATGCAATTATCGATCCTGATACCAACCTCTTATTGAACTGCACTAACAATCCTAACAGTAATTGTCATTACTACACTGCTAATCAGGCTAAAACTCTACTCAGTGTCAGCAAGAACATTACAGTTTTCAACTATAATGTTAGATCATTGAGTAAACACTATGATGACCTCCTTGCATTACTGAAGTCTCTAATGCTACTATAACTTTCATTATTCTTACTGAAACCTGCTGACTCAAACAAGATTTGACAGACATATTTACCCTACCTGGTTACACAGCCATACATAACTGCAGGCCTGACCAACCAGGAGAAAGCACTTCCATCTATTACTCTGATGAATTGGAATGTATGAAATCAACTTTCATAAGGGACGAAAAAGGCGAATATAGTATAATATAGCTAAATTCACATCAAAAATCCTTAAGAAACCTATAGCAGTTGGAACAGTCTACAGACTACCTCACTCTAATACTTACACTTTTAGTAGTAACCTTAAAAAAATGTTAACTGAGTCAGACTTGAATAAACACCACCTGATACTTACAGAAGACTTCAACATAAACCTCATCCAATCAACTGACCCTCCAGTAGCTGATTTCACAAACACTATGAACAACTGCTTGTTGCTACCCTCAATAACTAAGCCAACAAGAATCTCTGAGACAAGTACCTCATTACTTGACCATATTTGGACCAACATGATATCCCCATTACAAGCAGGTATAATCACAGACAACACTACAGAGATCAAGGAAAATAGACTAAACAGCCCATGTTGACGACAATATTCTGCTCCTGATACTTTTCAACCATACGCTCATACCCGCTGGCCACTGCAAACTTCACGAATATCCTCAATGAACCGTTGAGGGATATCCCATATAATTCCTCATTGGATATCCCTAAAGAATCCCCAAAAATTGCCAGGAGGAGAACATCTGCATTACTTGGGTAAATCATGCCCTGCAACACTTCAATACAGACAGTGTTGACGCGACTTCTGTATCGCTCCGCCATGTTGGTGAAAACCACCAGTTCTCAACTCCACCGACAGCGACCAGAAACAAGCACACCTGCACTCCGCAAAGGCTGGGCAGTGAATGGGGCATTTATAGTTTTGTGTTTTTGTATACATGTGTTTTAAATAAATTATATAAAAAAAAACTAAACAACTGGCTAAACGATACACATCAATACTCACAAAACTAATACGAAAATCAAAAATGTATTACGAAAATAGATTTATTGAAATAAAAGGAGATATGAAAAGTACATGGCAAACCTTCTCCAAAATTTTGGGCTCTAGGAAACTGTCTGGAAACGGATAGATAAACTTAACTAAACCAGATGAACTTCACATACAACCTATTGACACAGCCAACAAATTTAATATTTTCTCTACTGTAGGGTCAAAGCTAACAAGTAAAATTCCAAGCTCAAATACCCAGCTGAAAGACTACCTCACTGGCAACTACCCAAAACACTATATATCTAGCTCCAACTAATTCTGCTGAAGACATTCGCCTCTCGACTCGAGCGAGAAGGTTGTGCTGTGCATGACCTCTGTTGGCAGCTGGTAGAAGTGAAATTTTCTACAAAATGGCGCAGAGTAGCAGACACCGGGTGAATACAGTGTGTATTGAGGTGCTAAAAGGAGGTATATATAATACCAATGCTGAAGTTCTGCTGCCGGCTATTCTCCGTGACACTTATGGAATCTGCAATGAAGATTTGTATGGCATAGCGCTGAACAGTGCGACAAGGATATTTGTAAAGTTTGGAACAGCAGGCACCTTTGATGGTGGACCAGTACCAGGATAAATGCATGATGATCAACCCAGGATTGGAGGTACAATTGAAGGACATATCAAAACATTATACATGAATCAGAATAAGAAACGTACTTCAAGCAGACGAGATGGATATACGGGGAACTTTCACAGAGTATGGAGTGATCCATATGGCATCAATTGAACGGTGGACTGAGGGCATATACGCGGGATTTCCTGAGGGAAGTTTAACACTGAAGATGACGCTCCAGAGACCAATAACCTTCTATGTGGTAATGACCGACTTTAGAACACAAGTGTATGTCACCTACACACGACAGCGGTGTACATGTAGGATGTGTGGCTCATTCGAGCATGTGGCAGTGCAGTGCCACAAAAAAAAAGAACCCTGGTCTCCCAGGAGGGAAGAGAGGGGAGGAGGGCCAGTGTGGTGAGAGTGAGCCGACGGAACTGAATGTGAACCTAATGGGAAGATAGAGTGATGTGGTGGATGTGACCCAGGACATGTGTTTAACCATACCTGATGTATCTCGGGTGTTGGAGATATTGGGCACAGGGGACAATGCTGATAAAGGGGCGTTGACGGAGACGTTGGTTGAGTCCCAACATGAATTGTTAAGTGAGCTTTTAGATACTCCTAGGGAAGAAACCCCACAGGATGTTGGGGATGATGATGGGGTACAGAATGGAGGGAAAATGGGGGGTGTAGAGGGACATAGTGCCAAAGCAAACAAATTGCCAGTGAAGGAGGTGGAGGTTGATGTCCACAGAGATGAGACACCTGAAGTAATAGAAGTAGTTGGGGAATCAAGAAAGAGGTCAGTGGGGGCATCAGACAGTGAAGATGTCCTGACACCAGCGCAGAGAACGTGCCAAAAGCATGGGTAAATGTGGCACGTTGAGGGCAGGGGGGAAGGGTATGGGGAAAGTAGGTGTAGTGCTGGGTAACAGGGAAAGGACTGGACCACTGAAAAGTAATGAACAGAAGACTATTAGATCTAAAGGAAAGCCCCCGTTACAATTCAGCCTTCGGGCTGATGTTAAAAAGCAATGGTTGGAGGTAATGCTAAGGAGATATGGTACGGATGTTGTAATGATGCAAGAACACAATTATAGTGTGGGTGTAAATTGAGGATGAATGGATATAGTATTTGCAGGGTATTTGGGGAGATTAAAAGGTGGGTGGTGGTGATGATAAAGGAGACCAGCCCGTTCAAGTTATTAGTATGGGAGGAGGAGGGTAAGGAAGGGTGGATGGGAGTGGGTGAGGTATGAGTATGTTTCATGGGGGTATATATGCCGGATAGTAATAGAAGGATAAAGGAATCGTTGCAAAGGAAGTGTTATTATATCATATGAGGGGGCTGCTGGATATTTCTATCATAGGTGGGAACTGGAATTGTGTGATTAGAGGGAAGGATCTTCAACCGAGAGGAGCTGGCTGTGTGTTAGGGATTTTGAGGGAAGCTTTGGGGAGGCTGGGTGTAGTGGATGTGGTGAGAGGGAAAGGGTGGAATGTGGAACATACTTTTATTAGACGCGGGTATGCGGCGAGATTAGATCGTATGTACATTGAGGAGTATTGGTTGAGGTCGGGTGGGGGGGGGCATATGAGGCATTACGGTAGTTATTGGAAACTTAATGTACGTTTATTAGAGGAAGAGGAGGGGAGGGATAGATTTGTGGAGTTGTGGATGGATTTATGGGGAAAGGGGAAAACAGGAAATATATTACAGTGGTGGGAAGAAAGTGTAAAGCCAAGTATTAGGGAATATTATAAGGAAAGGGGTAGAGAGGAGAACCAATGGAGGTATGGGTTTCAGAATTATTTGGAGGGACAGTTAAAGAATTGTTACGAGGATGGGTGCATATCCAGTGGATGAGATAAAGGTTATCAAAAGTAGGTTGAGGGATCTGCAAAACGATAGGTTCGATGGAGTTTGAGTATGTAGGGGGATGGAAGATGTGCTATGGGGTGACAGGCCATCGCCATATGTACTGAGGATATTTAAGAAAAGGCAAAGGGCAACGAGTATGAGTAGGTTAGAGGTGCATGAAGGAATGGAAGGGTTTGTGGAAGGGCAGAAGTTAGAGACGACAGAGGGAATGAGTAGCTATGTCGATGAGTGGTTTAGTAGATACATGAGGCAAGGGAACAGGAGGGTGTGGGAGGGACAGATACTGGAGGAGGGAATATTGCAAGTGTTAGGAAAGAAGGATAGGGAGGGATAGGAGGGAAGTATTAGTGAAGACGAGGTGTGGATGGCAGTGCAGAGTATGAGTAAAGGCATATGATAGTGTTGAGAGGGAAACATTATGGATGATGAGGCAGGGGTTTGGGGAAGAGACGATAGGGTGGGTGGAAACGTTATAAAGTGGGAGAATTAGTGAGTATGGAAAAGGGATTGAGACAGGGGTGCCCTTTGTCACAAATATTATTAGCATGTCTTCAAAATCCGTTTTATTGCTTGATTTCTGAAGGTGTGAATGAGGGTGGGGAGAGAACGAGAAGCTCAAAGGACATTGTGGTATATGTAGATGACACGACAGTCTTGGTTGGGGGGGATGAGGGGCTGAGGAATGTTGGTAGGATTATTTGTATCTTTGGGGAGGCGACAGGAATGAGGGTAAATAGACAGAAATCAAAATTATTAGAAGTTGGAACATTGGTGGGGGGTGGGATAGGGGTGCAGTATGGGTGACCTGTTGTTGGTCAGTTGAAAATATGTGGCGTGGTATAAATGGCAGATGTGCAGGAGGCTAGGAAGGTAAATTCAGAAAGGGTGGTGGGGGGGGGTAGTTAGGAGGATGGAGACCTGGGAGCATAACGCTGCAGCAGAGGGTTATCGTGGTAAATGAGTTTGTGTACAGTAAGCTGTGGCATGTGGCAGTGGTATATCCACTGTTGAAGGAAGACATGAAGGGATTACAAAAGAGGGTTATGCGATATATATGGGGGTATGGACGTTCATGGTTGCAGAAGGTTGTGGTAAGGAAGCCAGTGGGTCTAGGGGGTTTGGGGCTCATACCATTGGAGAAAAGGTTAAAAAAAACATGTATATAAAGCACAGTTATTTGAGATTGGGGGGAGAGGGGAAAAGGGTGGAGTAGTGATGAAGGATATGCAAAGGTGGTTGGGGGGAATTGAAGTAGTGTAGTTATATGTTGAGGTATTTAATGTTGGTAAGAGAGCCAAATGGGGTGAAGGTAAGTGTTTTGGGGAGAGTAGGGGGGAGGGAAATAGTGGAGGGGGAAGCAGTATACCCTATGTATGATTGGAAGGGGATCTGGGAGGGAATGCGTAGGCAAGGGTAAGGGAAATGTTGTATAGGTTCTTGCATGGGATAGTGGCATCCAGAAAAGAGTTGTATAGAATGGGAATAGTATCGGAACAGAGTTGTTCAAGGTGCGGAGTAAACAGCATTTCATGCTGTATATTTTTGTGAATATTTGGATATCGTAAGGGTGTGGTTTGGAAGGGTAATACGTATGGTAGGTGGGGGGTATATCTGTATTGAAGGGATTGAGGATAACGTAAGAAGAGCTGTGAGGTATTTAGTTGTAGACTTCATATATATATCATGGGAAATGAGGGAAGTGAATGGGAAGAATGGATAAGGGCATTACGGGCACTTTTATAGAACAAAATGTAGAAATAGGGAACTTTTGGGGGTAGGTGGAATGGAGCTTTT
Source organism: Cherax destructor (assembly GCA_009830355.1). Taxonomy (NCBI): domain Eukaryota; kingdom Metazoa; phylum Arthropoda; class Malacostraca; order Decapoda; family Parastacidae; genus Cherax; species Cherax destructor. The sequence continues at coordinate 14,548 of WNWK01009519.1, forward strand.
CCTGATAGATATAGGGATATGACGGTAGGAAAGTTGATTTCAGTAGGTTGGGGAGATGACTAAATGGGTTGGTCTCCCGGGAAGGGGGTTGAAGGGAAGAATTTGAATAGTAATGGATGTGGGAGTGGGTGTGAATGTGGGAGGGGTGAGTGTGATGTGTATATGTGGAAAGTAAATGTGATCAGTTGGTAATAAAGGGTAAAATGAGTACACTGATTAATGAAAGGACAAAAGTTTGAAAAGGAGTGGTTTATTTTATAAAGCAACATTTAGAGTCATACTTAGGTACGAAGGAAGGAAAGTTTTGAAAATGGTGATAACGGGGCTTTCTGTACTTATAATAGCATATGAGGAGAAATTTTTGTACACACTATGTGTTTATTTGTTTATTGAATAGCCTCAAAAAATATAGACATAAAATTTGTACAAAGGCAAATGTTATAAGGAAAATAAAATTAGAATTATGTATATGTGGGATAACACATAGGTGTTAAATACTGTAAAATAATTTGTCATAATGAGTTGGGTTGGTAGTGTTAAATGTGGATAGATAATATGAAATCTCCCTTAGGGGGGATAATAATGTTGTATGTTCAAGTAAAAGCTTTAAAGGAATATTATGTTGATAGTATGATCTATGTGAGCATAAGGTGTATAATGTAATTTGTAGTAGTCCAGGACGAAATAATTAATTAATGATATATATATAGAAAAACTAATGTATTAAAGTAAGGTTATAGAATGATGGAAAGATGTAGTAAAAGTCAGTGCATAATAATACGTGAGCACAAGTGAGATTATAGACGAGGTGAGGGAGGCTACACGTTTTTTAACAGAATAATGTGATTTTAATTTAGAAAAGTTGAGTTGATTCATTGATGGTTTTGAATCAAATATATTGTTTGATTATTATGTAATTGTAAGGATATTCAATAAATAAGTTTTTGTATTGTATAAATATTTAAGATATGCTTAACGCAATGAAGGACATGGATAGTGGATAAGGAGGGTAAGTATTGTATATGCTTAAAATTGTATGTTAGAGGATGTGTGTAGGTTAGGTTTTGGGGTTATATATTATTCTCAGCTGTCGTGTCTGAGTGCCTCTGCAAAGACAGTGATTATGTATGAGTGAGGTGAAAGTGTTGAATGATGATGAATATATTTTCTTTTTGAGGATTTTCTTTCTTTTTGGGTCACCCTGCCTCGGTGGAAGACGGCCGACCTGTTGAAAAAAAAAGGCTTAAGAACATATGTTTAAGAATGCACAGTCACAATACAAGGCATAAGGCACTCTTAGTTTGATATCTTTATGATGCACCCCATACCCATCCTGTGGGTGGTAGTCAAAAGATTACAGAGGTACATAATGGGTCCAGGGACTGGACCCCAAAGTTATGATAGCTGAGCAAGTTACAAAGGTAATGAACTCACAAGTTACAAAGGTAATGAATCATGTAAGTAAATTTACTTACGTTTATACATAGTTACAATCATGAACAAATTATAAAGTAATGAGCAATTCACTAGTCCACACCAGGTCACAACTGTAATGAGTTCTTGGTGCAAATATTAATTGTTGGGTCTCACACACACACACACACACACACACACACACACACACACACACCACACACACACACACACACACACACTGCATTTTCTTGGACTACAGGAAGGCCTTTGACACAGTTCCTCACATGAGATTAGTAAAGAAGATGGAAGACCAAGCGTGTATAACAGGAAGGGCACTGGAATGGATCAGGGAATACCTCACAGGGAGGCAACAACGGGTCATGGTGCGTGATGAGGTATCACAGCCGCCTGTGACGAGCGGTGTACCGCAGGGGTCAGTCCTAGGACCAGTGCTATTCTTGCTATATGTGAATGACATGACGGATGGGATAGACTCAGAAGTGTCTCTTTCGCAGATGATGTGAAATTAATGAGGAGAATCACATCGGATGAAGACCAAGCAGGACTTCAAAGTGACCTGGACAAGCTTGACATCTGGTCTAGCAACTGGCTTCTCGAATTTAACCCCACCAAATGCAAAGTCATGAAGATCGGAGAAGGGCAAAGAAGACTGCTGACAGAGTACAGGCTAGGTGGACAAAGGCTACAAACCTCATCAAAGGAGAAAGACCTTGGGGTGAGTATAACACCAAGCACGTCTCCGGAAGCACACATCAACCAGATAACGCGGCAGCATATGGGCGACTGGCAAACCTAAGATTAGCGTTCCGTTACCTTAACAAGGAATCGTTCAAGACACTGTATACCGTATACGTCAGGCCCATACTAGAGTATGCAGCACCAGTCTGGAACCCACACCTGGTCAAGCACGTCAAGAAATTAGAGAAAGTGCAAAGGTTTGCGACAAGGCTAGTTCCACAACTCAGGGGACTGCCTTATGAAGAAAGGTTGAGGGAAATAGGACTAACAACACTGGAGGACAGAAGGGTTAGAGGAGACATGATAACGACATACAAAATACTGCGGGAATCGACAAGGTAGACAGTGACAGGATGTTCCAGAGAGGAAACACAGAAACAAGGGGACACAACTGGAAGCTGAAGACTCAGATGAGTCAGAGGGATGTTAGGAAGCAATTCTTCAGCCATTGAGTAGTTAGGAAGTGGAATAGTTTAGCGAACGATATAATGGAGGCGGGAACCATACATAGTTTTAAGACAAGGTATGATAAAGCTCACGGAGCAGGGAGAGCAGAGACCCAGTAGCGGACAGTGCAGAGGCGGGGCCAGAAGCTGAGTCTCGACCCCTGCAACCACAATTAGGTGAGTACAATTAGGTGAGTACACACACACACACACACATAGCTCCTCCGCTCCCTCTCTCAGGACCCATGGAGAATGACATAGCAGCGAAAGCCAAATCTGACCCGAAGCTGTTGTACAGTCACATCAGGAGGAGAACAACAGTCAAAGACCAGGTGATCAGGCTGAGGAAGGAAGGAGGGGAGGTCACAAGAAATGACCGCGAAGTGTGTGATGAGTTCAACATGAGATTCATAGAGGTGTTCACAGAGGAGATAGAAGGGCCTCCATAAAGGAGGAGAAGTAGGATACACCATCAAGTGCTGGACACAATACACAACTGAGGAGGAAGTGAAGAGGTTACTAAGCGAGCTAGATACCTCAAAGGCGATGGGGCCGGATAACATCTCTCCATGGGTCCTGAGAGAGGGAGCGGAGGAGCTATGTGTACCCCTAACAACGATCTTCAACACGTCTATCGAAACAGGGCAACTACCTGAGGTATGGAAGACAGCAAATGTAGTTCCAATCTTTAAAAAAGGAGACAGGAACGTAGCACTAAACTACAGACCAGTGTCACTGACATGTATAGTATGCAAGGTCATGGAGAAGATTATCAGAAGAAGAGTGGTGGAGCACCTAGAAATGAATGGGCTTATCAACGACGGCCAACACGGTTTCAGGGACGGGAAATCCTGTGTCACAAACCTACTCGAGTTCTACGACAGGGTGACAGCAGTAAGACAAGAGAGAGGGGTGGGTAGATTGCATATTCCTGGACTGTAAGAAGGCATTTGACACAGTTCCACACAAGAGATTAGTGCAGAAGCTGGAGGACCAGGTAGGGATAACAGGGAAGGCACTACAATGGATCAGGGAATACCTGTCAGGAAGACAGCAGCGAGTCATGATACGTGGCAAGGTGTCAGAGTGGGCGCCGGTGACGAGTGGGGTTCCACAGGGGTCAGTCCTAGGACCAGTGCTGTTTCTGGTATTTGTGAACGACATGACGGAAGGAATAGACTCCGAAGTGTCCCTGTTTGCAGATGATGTGAAGTTGATGAGAAGAATTCAATCGGACGAGGACCAGGCAGAACTACAAAGGGATCTGGACAGGCTGCAAGCCTGGTCCAGCAATTGGCTCCTGGAGTTCAACCCCACCAAGTGCAAAGTCATGAAGATTGGGGAAGGGCTAAGAAGACCGCAGACAGAGTACAGTCTAGGGGGCCAGAGACTGCAAACCTCAATCAAGGAAAAAGATCTTGGGGTGAGTATAACACCAGGCACGTCTCCTGAGGTGCACACCAACGAAATAACTGCTGCAGCATATGGGCGACTAGCTAACCTAAGAACAGCATTCCGACATCTTAATAAAGAATGTTCAGGACCCTGTACATGTGAGTTAGGCCATACTGGAGTAGAGCACCAGTTTGGAACCACATCTAGCCAAGCACGTAAAGAGCTGAGAGTGAAAGGTTTGCAACAAGACTAGTCCCGGAGCTAAGGGACTAGCTCCGGGACTAGTCTTGTTGCAAACCTTTCCACTTTCTCTAGCTTCTTTACGTGCTTGGCTAGATGTAGGTTCCAAACTGGTGCTGCATACTCCAGTATGGGCCTAACGTACACAGTGTACAGGGTCCTGAACGATTTAGAGGTTAAGGGAAATCGACCTGACGACACTGGAGGACAGGAGAGATAGGGGGGACATGATAACGACATATAAGATACTGAGAGGAATAGACAACGTGGACAGAGACAGAATGTTCCAGAGATGGGACACAGCAACAAGGGGACATAAGTTGGAACTTGAAGACTCAAATGAATCACAGGGATGTTAGGAAGTATTTCTTCAGTCAGAGATTGGTTGGGAAGTGGAATAGCTTGGGAAGCGATGTAGTGGAGGCAGGTTCCATACATAGCTTTAAGGAAAGGTATGATAAAGCTCATGGAGCAGAGAGCGTGACCCAGTAGCGGCCAGTGAAGAGGCGGGGCCAGGAGCTATGACTCGACCCCTGCAACCACAACTAGGTGAGTACAACTAGGTGAGTACACGCTGTAGAGTGTAGTAGGACACAAGGCTCCGAGAATCTTAGTGTTTTTAGGGCGTGCATTAGCTCCTAGAGAAGCCAGTAGTAGTGACATGGTCAGTGAACAACCTTTCAAGTAATAACCAAAGTTATTAGCTAAAAAAAAGTGAGAGTAAGCCTGAAATTACACAACAAAATTTGAAAGTGCCAAATCGTTTGAGGCCTAGCAGGCACCTGTTGCCACACGGGTACAAATATACAAAGTACAAAGCGAGTGACGAAAGTCAGGTCAAGAATTAAGAGAGGTTGATTAACAAGCAAAATGTGGGGTTGCATACAGCGAGTGTGACAAAGTTAACAAGAAAACCAAGAAAGAAATATATATATATATATATATATATATATATATATATATATATATATATATATATATATATATATATATATATATATATATATATATATATATAACCAGGAAGGTGGCAAGAAGTAGGCCTCCAGGAAGTGGTGACGTCATAGCAGGTTATGTGTCATTATAAATAAGTGTAACTTACCAAAAGTTAAGAGTAATTTACAAAAGTGAAAAGTGAAAACACTTGAGGAACGTGTGGTGTATGAGTATAAATGGATATACTTTATCATGGGTGAAGGATTTCGAAGAAAGTCTTAGAGGTCAGTGCAGTACGACAACAAAGAGACAGAAGCAGCAACTTGTCCACCACTCCACTGCCAGCCGCAAGTACACTCACCTAGTGTGGTTGCATGTTGTGTCAGGACTACTGGTCTCTGATACTGGAAGCTAAGGGTCGCTACTCCTGCCAGCTATTACCTGAATTAGAGTAAAAATAACATTGATGAGGTGGAGATAGGATTGATGAGTGGGTGGGAAGCTAGTGCGAGACACCATCAAACACACACACACAAATGTGTTCAGGTACTTGTAGAGCTGAGAATAGTATTAAAAATTTTAGATTTACTAGTATTAGTATAGGATTTAGTGGTCTTGGTATAATGTTCATGCAATTTGTGTAAAATTTTGTCTTCATATGTCTTAGGAGGTGTTGATTCACCGGGAATTCTCCCGGCCCGGGTCTTTACCAGATGGCGACCCGGCTCCGGCTCCCTGGCGAGGGAGTGTCAGAGACCTATGTCTCCCATGGGAGGGGATACCCCTCATCGGTGGGACCAACTGGCCCCAGGCCTAGCCACATTCCCCACCAGCACGAGGCATGGAGGTAGATAGATGTTAGGCCTCTGTGGTCTGCCAGCTTCCCTAACGGGAAGGGCAGGCTTACGAGCTGCAGATGGTAGCAAGCTCCAGCCTTGGCACCTACCCTGCCCTAGAAGGGCTGAGCATGGTGATCGACCCCTATTAGTATAGTATTAGTATAATATTATATAGTATTAGTATAGTATTATATAGTATTAGTATAGTATTATAATTTTTAGATTTACTAGTATTAGTATAAGTATTTTACTAGTAAAATTGATACATAGAAGTGAGGAGTATTTGATCTGACACATACTCTCTCTCTCAACTCATATATACACACACACATACCAGCAAACGGTCTCTCCCCCTCAAGGTCTTCCCCCTCAAGGACTCCCCTCCCTCAACCCTTACTCTGGCCCACCAACAGTCCTCCACTCCACCCCCGCAGGCATTCCCTCTCACTCCCCTCTCCCTTTTTTTTCACCTACCTACAACTCACTCCACCTCTCTCGACCCCCTGCAACCAAAATTAGGAGAGTACACTGCACACACTCAACACTAATACATAACATACCCACACCTTCACCCAGTTACACACACACACACACACACACACACACACATACCCAAGAGACACACACACACCCTCACCCAGCCACACCCACACACACATACCCAACACACACACACACACACACACACACACACACACACACACACACACACACACACACACACAATGTTGTTTTTACTCTAATTCAGGTAATAGCTGGCAGGAGTAGTGGCAAATGTAGTCCCAATTTTTAAGAAAGGAGACAGACACGAGGCATTAAACTACAGACCTGTGTCACTGACGTGTATAGTATGCAAAGTCATGGAGAAGATCAGGAGGAGAGTGGTGGAGCACCTAGAAAGACACAAGCTTATAAACGACAACCAGCACGGTTTCAGGGAAGGAAAATCCTGTGTCACAAACCTACTGGAGTTTTATGACAAGGTAACAGAAGTAAGACACGAGAGAGAATGGTGGATAGACTGCATTTTCTTGGACTGCAAGAAGGTGTTCGACACAGTTCCTCACAAGAGGTTAATGCAAAAGCTAGAGGATCAGGTACACGTAACAGGAAAGGAACTGCAATGGATCAGAGAATATCTGACAGGGAGGCAACAACGAGTCATGGTACGTGACGAGGTGCTGGAGTGGGCACCTGTGACGAGTGGGGTTCCACAAGGGTCAGTCCTAGGACCTGAACTGTTTTTGGTATATGTGAATGACATAACGGAAGGGATAGACTCAGAAGTGTCCCTGTTTGCAGATGATGTGAAGTTAATGAGAAGAAATAAATCAGTCGAGGATCAGGCAGGACTACAAAGAGACCTGGACAGGCTACAAGCCTGGTCCAGTAACTGGCTCCTTGAATTTAACCTTGCCAAATGTAAAGTCATGAAGATCGGGGAAAGGCAATGAAGACCGCAGACAGAGTATAGTCTAGGTGGCCAAAGACTGCAAACCTCACTCAAGGAAAAAGATCTTGGGGTGAGTATAATACCGAACACATCTCCTGAGGCACACATCAATCAGATAACTGCTGCAGCATACAGGCGGCTGGCAAACCTAAGAATAGCATTCCAATACCTCACTAAGGAATCGTTCAAGACTCTGTACACCATATACGACAGGCCCATACTGGAGTATGCAGCACCAGTTTGGAACCCACACCTGGTCAAGCACATCAAGAAACTAGAGAAAGTGCAAAGGTTTGCAACAAGACTAGTCCCAGAGCTAAGGGGATTGTCCTACGAAGAAAGTTTAAGGGAAATCAGCCTGACGACCGAGGGTTGGGGAGACATGATAACGACATATAAAATACTGCGAGGAATAGATAAGGTGGACAGAGACAAGATGTTCCAGAGAGGGGACACAAAAACAAGGGGTCACAATTGGAAGTTGAAGACTCCTATGAGTCAAAGGGATGTTAGGAAGTATTTCTTCAGTCATAGAGTTGTCAGGAAGTGGAATAGCCTAGAAAGCGACGTAGTGGAGGCAGGAACCATACATAGTTTTAAGACGAGGTTTGATAAAGCTCATGGAGCAGGGAGAGAGATGACCTAGTAGCAATCAGTGAAGAGGTGGGGCCAGGAGCTATGACTCGACCCCTGCAACAACAAATAGGTGAGTACAAATAGGTGAGTACACACACACACACACACACACTACTAAGCGAGCTAGATACTTCAAAGGCGATGGGGCCAGATAACATCTCTCCATGGGTCCTGAGAGAGGGAGCAGAGGAGCTATGTGTACCCCTAACAACGATCTTCAACACATCTATCGAAACAGGGCAACTACCTGAGGTTTGGAAGACAGCAAATGTAGTTCCAATTTTTAAAAAAGGAGACAGGAACGTAGCACTAAACTACAGACCAGTGTCACTGACATGTATTGTATGCAAGGTCATGGAGAAGATAGTCAGGAGAAGGGTGGTTGAGCACCTAGAAAGGAATGAGCTTATCAACGACGGCCAACACGGTTTCAGGGACGGGAAATCCTGTGTCACAAACCTACTGGAGTTCTACGACAGGGTGACAGCGATAAGGCAAGAGAGAGAGGGTGGGTAGATTGCATATTCTTGGATTGTAAGAAGGCGTTTGACACAGTTCCACACAAGAGATTAGTGCAGAAGCTGGAGGACCAGGCAGGGGTAACAGGGAAGGCACTACATTGGATCAGGAATACCTGTCAGGAGACAGCAGCGAGTCATGGTACGTGGCGAGGTGTCAGAGTGGGCGCCGGTGACGAGCGGGGTTCCACAGGGGTCAGTCCTGGGACCAGTGCTGTTTCTGGTATTTGTGAACGACATGACGGAAGGAATAGACTCGAAGTGTCCCTGTTTGCAGATGATGTGAAGTTGATGAGAAGAATTCAATCGGACGAGGACCAGGCAGAACTACAAAGGGATCTGGACAGCCTGCAAGCCTGGTCCAGCAACTGGCTCCTGGAGTTCAACCCCACCAAGTGCAAAGTCATGAAGATTGGGGAAGGGCAAAGAAGACCGCAGACGGAGTACAGCCTAGGGGGCCAGAGACTGCAAACCTCAATCAAGGAAAAAGATCTTGGGGTGAGTATAACACCAGACACATCTCCTGAGGCGCACATCAACCAAATAACTGCTGCAGCATATGGGCGCCTAGCAAACCTAAGAACAGCATTCCGACATCTTAATAAAGAATCGTTCAGGACCCTGTACACTGTGTACGTTAGGCCCATATTGGAGTATGCAGCACCAGTTTGGAACCCACACCTAGCCAAGCATGTGAAGAAGCTCGAGAAAGTGCAAAGGTTTGCAACAAGACTAGTCCCGGAGCTAAGGGGTATGTCCTACGAGGGAGGTTAAGGAAATCGACCTGACGACACTGGAGGACAGGAGAGATAGGGGAGACATGATAACAACATATAAGATACTGAGAGGAATTGACAAAGTGGACAGAGACAGAATGTTCCAGAGATGGGACACAACAACAAGGGGACACAGATGGAAGTTGAAGACTCAGATGAATCACAGAGATGTTAGGAAGTATTTCTTCAGTCACAGAGTTGTCGGGAAGTGGAATAGTTTAGGAAGCGATGTAGTGGAGGCAGGCTCTATACATAGCTTTAAGCAGAGGTATGATAAAGCTCATGGCGCAGGGAGAGTGACCCAGTAGCGGCCAGTGAAGAGGCGGGGCCAGGAGCTTTGACTCGACCCCTGCAACCACAACTAGGTGAGTACAACTAGGTGAGTACAGTGAGGACAGACAAGTAGTTCTGAGACACAAGTTGAGACGGTTAACTCCCAGTCTCCACCCCCACACCCTCCCCTCCATACATCCTGGCCCACCCACATCCCTTATCCCCTTTCTCTCCCCTACTCCCTTCTCCCTAAAATCCCTAACCTACCTCTCTCTCTCTCTCTCTCTCTCTCTCTCTCTCTCTCTCTCTCTCTCTCTCTCTCTCTCTCTCTCTCTCCCATCTCTCTTCCTCTCTTCTCCCTCTCTCTCTCCCCATCTCTTTCTCTCACCCCCATCTCTCTCTCTCCCCATCTCTCCCCTCTCCCCATCTCTCCTCTCTCCCATCTCCTCTCTCTCTCCATCTCTCTCTCCTCCCTCTCTCCCCTCTCTCTCCTCATCTCTCTCTCTCTCTCCTCCATCCTCCTTTCTCTACCCTTCCTCCTCCTTCTCCTCTTCCCCAATCCTTTCCTCTCTTTCCTCTCACTCTGTCCCCTAATCCCTCTCTCTCTCTTTCTCTATCTTTCCCCTTTCTCTTTCACTCTCCCCTACCAAAAAAAGGGGGAGAGGAAGAAAAAGGAAAAAAGAGGAAAAGGGGAAAGAAAAAAATGGTGTGGACTCGAAGGACCCAGGGACCAGAGGAGAAAGGTCCTGGTAAGGAAGAATGGATAGAAGAGCAGTGAAAAAGGATGGAACAAGAGTGCGAGAGAAAACTAGGAGAGCTTTCTGCAAAAATGGAGACAGAGCTTTCTCTGAAATTGGAAAAGAGGTTGGAGGAGGAGAAGAAGAATTGGGAGTCACAAGTCGAAGTTGCAGTAGCCAGGATAAAGGTCCTAGAAGATGAGGTAAACAGGCTGAAGCAGGCTACAGGGGTGTTGACCAGAAAAGACACAGCATCAGGGGGGCCCATTGGGAAGGAAGGAGATATAACTTACGCTACGGCCGTATCTGCCTACCAAGCAGGGCCAAGGAGTGACGGGGGTGAGCAGCTGGGAGCAGGTGGAGAGGGGAATAGGGCAAGTGCAGAGGCATGATCATGCCACCAAGAGCTACAGGAAAAAAAAGGGAGAAAATGGCCATGTACAGACAGGAACCAGAGTCGCAGAGGAAAAGGCAATGGGAAGGAGAGGGCAAAGGCAGTGTTTATTCATGGGCTGAAGGTGAGCGAGGGAAGGACACACACTGAAAGACGGCAGGCAGAATGAAAGGAGATTGAGAACATCCTCAAAGAATTAGGTGAAGAAGACATGTCCGAAATTGTAAATTTTCAGAGAATAAGGGGTACTCAAAGGAGAGAAATCGACCACTCAAGCTAATTCTCAGGACAGAAACAGTGCAGGACAGAATCCTCCAAGAGAAACCATGATTGAAGGAAATGGAAGAATACAAGAGGGTGTTCCTAGACCGAGACAGAACAAAAACAGAACGAGAGCAGCTGAGGAGAGGACACAAGGTGAAAGAAGCTAGGAGGAGAGACAAGGATAGAATCAGCAGAGGACAACCAGAGCAGAGCAGAGCAACAAGAGCAAGCACATACAGAAACACCCCCAATACCCAACAACCAAGCACACTATCCCAACACAAACTACAACCCACACTCACACCCCCAACCCAACACTCCACTATAGAATCCCACAGTCCACCGCCAGGTCCCTCACCCTCACAGACCCCCCAAAACACAGTGGTAGAGAGGCAACTGAAGGTATGGTACACCAATGCTGATGGGATAACAAATAAGTGGGAGGAGTGGCACGAAAGAGTCAAAGAGGCATCACCGGACATAATAGCTCTCACATAAACCAAGCTCACAGGTATGATAACAGATACCATCTTTCCAATGGGATACCAGATCCTGAGGAAAGACAGAGGGAACAGAGGGGGTGGAGGAGTGGCACTGCTGATCAAAAACCGATGGGATTTTGATGAGCTGGAGAGAGGAGACAGAGGAGAAGCAGGAGATTACATAGTAGGAATGCTACAGTCTGGAGGTCCCAAGGTGGTAATTGCAGTGATGTATAACCCACCACAGAACAGCAGGAGGCTGACACACTGGCTGAAGTGGCCAGAAGGGCTCATGTGAGCATGGGTGACTTCAACCACAAGGAAATAGACTGGGAGAACTTGGAGCCAAATGGGGGCCAAAATACGTGGAGGGCTAAGATGATGGAGATGGTATTGGAAAACTTCATGTACCAACACGTAAGGGATACTACCAGGGAGAGAGGAGAGGATGAACCTGCGAGACTGGACCTAGTGTTCACCTTGAGTAGTGCGGATATTGAGGACATATCACACATGAAAGTCCCCTCAGGGCCAGTGATCATACGATTTTAAGTTTTGATTACACAGCAGAGTTGCATGTGGAGGGGAGGCAGATAGGACCAGAAGAATGAAGCCAAACTACAAAAAAGGGGACTACGCGGGCATGAAGAACTTCCTAAATGGGGTTCAGTGGGACAGAGAACTTGAAGGGAAATCAGTAAACGAGATGATGGAATATGTGACAACAATATGCAAGTGTTACGGCCCAGTACCTAACAACGGTTGTTAGGTAGTTACCTTACCGGCCGGCAGTCAAGGGGGTTACGACATCAGACCTGATGTTTGACTTCCGAGCCTGCTTGATTGACAGTGTCCACCAGACTCTAGTAGAGAGTGTCCACCAGACTCTCCTAGAGGGTGTCAACCATACTCTCACACTGGAGAGCGTTAACCGGACTCTCCACATACACTATTGGAGAGTGTAGACTTACCTGCACATTGGAGAGTGTACCTGCACTTGGAGAATGTACCTGGACTCTCCCCTGCACTTGGAGAATGTACCTAGACTCTTCCCTGCGCTTGGAGAATGTACCTGGACTCTCCCCTGCACTTGGAGAATGTACCTAGACTCTCCCCTGCACTTGGAGAATGTGCTGTATCTTGGAGAATGTACATGTCCTGCGAGAGAGACGGCAGCGACAATGTTGTACCTGAAACTGTACCCGGAGTTGTGAGACTGTACCTGAAAGTGTCACTGAGTTGTAGTGTCACTGGTGTTTACTCTGAGTGATTTCAGGCAGTGTGTGTTCATTGGTGTAGTGACAACTGGTGGCAAGACACAAGTGGAATAGTCCTGTGATTTTGTGTTGGTGTCGGATGACGTGGTGACAAGGTTTTTAGAGACGGAGTCGTGACACAGGGGGCGTGCCATGTGGCACAGAGAAGATGTCGTGGGACACGCGAAGGAGTGTTTTGTCATAACACAGACAAGGGTGTCTTGAGGACACAGTTGAGAAAGCGTGTCATGACTAGAGGTGTGGTGGTGTCCTGTGTGACACGTTGATGGCAGCGACATCTGACACTGCACTGAATTTTTATGATTGTTTTACTTGTGATGTTTTACTACGTTTTAAATTGTTATAAATGTGTATAAAGAGATATATGTTTTTACACAAATTATAAGATTATATGTTTTTATTCAGAGTATATGTTTTTATATTAATATAATAAATATTGAAAATCTGATAGTTTACTCAGTATCCCAAACAGTCGTTTATTACAAAATGTTTTTTTATTTGTAATAGCAAGGAAGCTGAGAAGAGGTTTGTACCCAAGGGAAACAGAAACAACGAAAAAGCCAGGATGAGCCCGTGGTTCTCCCAAAGGTGCAGGGAGGCCAAAACCAAGTGTGCTAGGGAATGGAAGAAGTATAGAAGGCAAAGGACCCAGGAAAATAAGGAGTGCAGTCATAGAGCCAGAAATGAATATGCACAGGTAAGAAGGGAGGCCCAACGACAGTATGAGAATGACATAGCAGCGAAAGCCAAATCTGACCCGAAGCTGTTGTACAGTCACATCAGGAGGAGAACAACAGTCAAGGACCAGGTGATCAGGCTGAGGAAGGAAGGAGGGGAGGTCACAAGAAATGACCGCGAAGTGTGTGAGGAGCTCAACATGAGATTCAAAGAGGTGTTCACAGAGGAGATAGAAGGGCCTCCAGAAAGGAGGAGAGGTGGGGTACACCATCAGGTGCTGGACACAATACACACAACTGAGGAGGAAGTGAAGAGGCTACTAAGTGAGCTGGATACCTCAAAGGTGATGGGCCCGGATAACATCTCTCCATGGGTCCTGAGAGAGGGAGCAGAGGAGCTATGTGTACCCCTAACAACAATCTTCAACACATCTATCGAAACAAGGCACCTACCTGAGGTATGGAAGACAGCAAATGTAGTTCCAATTTTTAAAAAAGAAGACAGGAAGGTAGCACTAAACTACAGACCAGTGTCACTGACATGTATAATATGCAAGGTCATGGAGAAGATTATCAGGAGAAGAGTGGTGGAGCACCTAGAAAGGAATGAGCTTATCAACGACGGCCAACACGGTTTCAGGGACGGGAAATCCTGTGTCACAAACCTACTGGAGTTCTATGACAGAGTGACAGCAGTAAGACAAGAGAGAGAGGGTGGGTAGATTGCATATTCCTGGACTGTAAGAAGGCGTTTGACACAGTTTCACACAAGAGATTAGTATAGAAGCTGGAGGACCAGGCAGGGATAACAGGGAAGGCACTACAATGGATCAGGGAATACCTGTCAGGAAGACAGCAGCAAGTCATGGTACGTGACGAGGTGTCAGAGTGGGCGCCGGTGACGAGTGGGGTTCCACAGGGGTCAGTCCTAGAACCGGTGCTGTTTCTGGTATTTGTGAACGACATGATGGAAGGAATAGACTCCAAAGTGTCCCTGTTTGCAGATGATGTGAAGTTGATGAGATGAATTCAATCGGACGAGGACCAGGCAGAACTACAAAGGGATCTGGACAGGCTGCAAGCCTGGTCCAGCAATTGGCTCCTGGAGTTCCACCCCACCAAGTGCAAAGTCATGAAGATTGGGGAAGGGCAAAGAAGACCGCAGATGGAGTACAGTCTAGGGGGCCAGAGACTACAAACCTCAATCAAGAAAAAAGATCTTGGGGTGAGTATAACACCAGGCACATCTCCTGAGGCGCACATCAACCAAATAACTGCTCCAGCATACGGGCGCCTATCAAACCTAAGAACAGCATTCCGACATCTTAATAAAGAATCGTTCAGGACCCTGTACACTGTGTACGTTAGGCCCATACTGGAGTATACAGCACCAGTTTGGAACCCACATCTAGCCAAGCACGTAAAGAAACTAGAGAAAGTGCAAAGGTTTGCAACAAGACTAGTCCCCGAGCTAAGGGTATGTCCTACGAGGAGAGGTTAAGGGAAATCGACCTGACGACACTGGAGGACAGGAGAGATAGGGAGAACATGAAAACGACATATAAGATACTGAGAGGAATTGACAAGGTGGACAGAGACAGAATGTTCCAGAGATGGGACACAGCAACAAGGGGACACATTTGGAAGTTGAAGACTCAGATGAATCACAGGGATGTTAGGAAGTATTTCTTCAGTCAGAGTGGTCGGGAAGTGGAATAGTTTGGGAAGCGATGTAGTGGAGGCAGGTTCCATACATAGCTTTAAGAAGAGGTATGATAAAGCTCATGGCGCAGGGAGAGTGACCCAGTAGCGGCCAGTGAAGAGGCGGGGCCAGGAGCTATGACTCAACCCCTGCAACCACAACTAGGTGAGTACAACTAGGTGAGTACACACACACACACACATATACAACAGGCCTAGTTTCTAATCGACATGTGCCTAGGATAAAATAGTAACTAATACACATACACACACACACACTGTACACCGTGTACGTCAGGCCCATACTAGAGTATGCAGCACCAGTCTGGAACCCACATCTTGTCAAGCACGTCAAGAAACTAGAGAAAGTGCAAAGGTTGGCGACAAGGCTAGTTCCACAACACAGGGGACTGTCCTATGAAGAAAGGTTGAGGAAATAGGACTAACAACACTGGAGGACATAAGGGTTAGAGGAGACATGATAACGACATACAAAATACTGCGGGAATCGACAAGGTGGATAGTGACAGGATGTTCAAGAGAGGGAACACAGAAACAAGGGGCACAACTGGAAGCTAAAGACTCAGATGAGTCAAAGGGATGTTAGGAAGCATTTTTCCAGCCATAGAGTAGTCAGGAAGTGGAATAGTCGAGCGAACGATATAGTGGAGGCGGGAACCATACATAGTTTTAAGACAAGGTATGATAAAGCTCATGGAGCAGGGGGAGCAGACACCCAGTAGCGGACAGCAAAGAGGCGGGGCCAGGAGCTGAGTCTCGACCCCTGCAACCACAATTATGTGAGTACAATTAGGTGAGTACACATTCACACACACACACACACCCCCACCACAACCCTCACTATGCTGTAGAATCCCCCAGCACACCGCCAGGGCCCCACCCCACAGACCCCCAAAACACAGTGTTGGAGAGGAAACTGAATGTATGGTACACGAACGCAGATGGAATAACGAATAAGTGGGAGAAGTGGCATGAAAGGATCAAAGAGGCATCACCGGACATCATAGCCCTCACTGAAACAAACCTCACAGGGATGATAACAGATGCCATCTTTCCAACGGGATACCATATCCTGAGGAAAGACAGAGGGAACAGAAAGGGTGGAGGAGTGGCACTGCTGATCAAAAACAGATGGGTTTTGATGAGCTGGAGAGAGGGACAGAGGAGAAGGAGGAGATTGTATAATAGGAACACTTCAGTCCGGAGGTCCAAAGGTGATAATTGCAGTGATGTATAACCCACCACAGAACAGCAGGAGGCCAAGGCAAGAGTATGATGAGAGTAATAGAGCGATGGTTGACACACTGGCCGAATTGGCCAGAAGGGCTCATGTGAGCAGGGCGAAGCTACTGATCATGGGTGACTTCAACCATAAGGAAATCGATTGGGAGAACTTAGAACCACATGGGGGGCCAAGAAACATTGAGTGCTAAAATGATGGAGGTGGTACTGGAAAATCTCATGTACCAACATGTAAGGAACACTACCAGAGAGAGGAGAGGATGAACCAGCGAGACTAGACCTAGTATTCACCCTGAGTAGTGCAGATATTGAGGACATCACACATGAAAGCCACCTTGGGGCCAGTGATCATATGGTTCTAAGCTTCGACTACATAGTAGAGTTACAAGTGGAGGGGAAAGCAGGAAGAGCTGCACGAATGAAGCCAAACTACAAGAAAGGTGACTACGTGGGCATGAAGAACTTCCTGCACAGAGTTCAGTGGGACAGAGAGCTGGCAGGGAAGTCGGTAAATGAGATGATGGAATATATGACAACAATTTGCAAGGAAGCTGAGGAGAGGTTTATACCCAAGGGTAACAGGAAAGCGAAAAGCCAGGATGAGCCCATGGTTCACCCAAAGGTGCAGGAAGCCAAAACCAAGTGTGCCAGGGAATGGAAGAAGTATAGAAGGCAAAGGACAAAGGAGAATAAGAAGAGTAGTCATAGAGCCAAATATGAATATGCACAGGTAAGAAGGGAGGCCCAAAGACAATACGAGAATGACATAGCAGTGAAAGCAAAATCTGACCCAAAGCTGTTGTACAGCCACATCAGGAGGAGAACAACAGTCAAGGACCAGGTGATCAGGCTGAGGAAGGAAGGAGGGGAGGTCACTAGAAATGACCAGGAAGTGTGTGAGGAGCTCAACATGAGATTCAAAGCGGTGTTCACAGAGGAAATAGAAGGGCCTCCAGAAAGGAGGAGAGGTAGGGTACACCATCAGGTGATGGACACAATACACACAACTGAGGAGGAAGAGGCTACTAAGCGAGCTAGATACCTCAAGGGCGATGGGGCCAGATAACATTTCTCCATGGGTCCTGAGAGAGGGAGCAGAGGAGCTATATGTACTCCTAACAACAATCTTCAACACGTCTATCGAAACAGGGCAACTACCTGAGGTATATAGGACAGCAAATGTAGTTCCAATTTTTAAAAAAGGAGACAGAAACGTAGCACTAAACTACAGACCAGTGTCACTGACATGTATAGTATGCAAGGTCATGGAGAAGATTATCAGGAGAAGAGTGGTAGAGCACCTAGAAAGGAATGAGCTTATCAACGACGGCCAACACGGTTTCAGGGACGGGAAATCCTGTGTCACAAACCTACTGGAGTTCTATGACAGGGTGACAGCAGTAAGACAAGAGAGAGGGGTGGGTAGATTGCATATTCTTGGACTGTAAGAAGGCGTTTGACACATTCCCACACAGAGATTAGTGCAGAAGCTGGAGGACCAGGCAGGGATAACATGGAAGGCACTACAATGGATCAGGGAATACCTGTCAGGAAGACAGCAGCGAGTCATGGTCCGTGGCGAGGTGTCAGAGTGGACGCCGGTGACGAGTGGGGTTCCACAGGGTCAGTCCTAGGACCGGTGCTGTTTCTGGCATTTTCTGGTATTTGTGAACGACATGACAGAAGGAATAGACTCGAAGTGTCCCTGTTTGCAGATGATGTGAAGTTGATGAGAAGAATTCATTCGGACGAGGACCAGGCAGAACTACAAAGGGATCTGGACAGGCTGCAAGCCTGGTCCAGCAATTGGCTCCTGGAGTTCAACCCCACCAAGTGCAAAGTCATGAAGATTGGGGACGGGCAAAGAAGACCTCAGACGGAGTACAGTCTAGGGGCTGGAGACTACAAACCTCAATCAAGGAAAAGATCTTGGGTGATTATAACACCAGGCACATCTCCTGTGGCGCACATCAACCAAATAACTGGTGCAGCATACGGGCGCCTAGCAAACCTAAGAACAGCATTCCGACATCTTAATAAAGAATCGTTCAGGACCCTGTACACTGTGTACGTTAGGCCCATACTGGAGTATGCAGCACCAGTTTGGAACCCACATCTGGCCAAGCACGTAAGAAGCTAGAGAAAGTGCAAAGGTTTCCAACAAGACTAGTCCCGGAGCTAAGGGTATGTCCTATGAGGAGAGGTTAAGGGAAATCGACCTGACGACACTGGAGGACAGGAGAGATAGGGGGACATGATAACGACATATAAAATACTGAGAGGAATTGACAAGGTTGACAGAGACAGAATGTTCCAGAGATGGGACACAGCAACAAGGGGACACAGTTGGAAGTTGAAGACTCAGATGAATCACAGGGATGTTAGGAAGTATTTCTTCAATCACAGAGTTGTCAGGAAGTGGAATAGCTTGGGAAGCGATGTAGTGGAGGCAGGTTCCATACATAGCTTTAAGAAGAGGTATGATAAAGCTCATGGCGCAGGGAGAGTGACCCAGTAGCGGCCAGTGAAGAGGCGGGGCCAGGAGCTATGAATCGACCCCAACAACCACAACTAGGTGAGTACACACACACAGTGAAGAGGCGGGGCCAGGAGCTGAGTCTCGACCCTTGCAACCACAATTAGGTGAGTAATTAGGTGAGTACACACACGTGGTAATGCTTCATTTACAGGAAGCAAAGTCAGGGTATTTTTCCAGAATGGTATGTAATATGTCACTGTGGATAAAATACTTTGACATATCTTGAACATTTCTGAGTGAGATGGCTCTGAATTCATTAATTTTATCGCACTCCAGTACATAATGACGCAGGGTGTGACAATAGTCCATCTGGCAAAGTTTACATTTTGTTTGGTCTACATCTGGTGGTGGTGATTTAACCTGCCAAAGATACTTATAACCCAGCCAGAGGCGGGCGGTAGTGACATCCAAGAGTCTGCTTATTTTGTTGGATGCACCATAGACATGTGGCTCCTCCTGCATGATAGAATGATGACTGGTGTCAGTCTCCCTGAGTCTTAAGTCAATAAAATTCAGTTGAAGTTCTTTTCATATTATTGTTCTCAAACTGCTAACTGAAAAGCCAAGATTGTAATCTACCCCTTCTTTGAAAGCATACAACTTAGCCAATTTATCAGTTCTATCATGCATCTGAAGACCATTGTGAGATGGAATCCACAGCATGTGCACTCTGACTCTACTATCAATAATCCTACCATACCTGTGTCTGGCTTCTGACAAACGCATGCCACAATTTATACTTAATGAGTTGAGAGCATTTATGGATGACAGAGAATCAGTTACAATTAAATTATATACATGGACGCATTTGAGTGCAAGGAGTATGGCAAACAGTTCTGTCTGAAGTGTAGAGGCCCAGTTATTGATGCGTGCTCCAATTTCTTTAAGAGAGCCATCACTCTGCATGACAACAGCAGCACTACCAGCTGCACCAGTGAGAGAGTGTGCTGTTTGACTAAATTATCAATACAGCTTAAGGCATCATGTTTGGCTTCAAGGCGAAGCTTTGGTTGTGATTTAAGAAGTAGTTTGGGGGGAAATGGAGGGATGGTAGTTTGGAATGGGGTAATATTCCATGGAGTGGAGAAGTGCCGTTGTTGCCTTACTTGACATAGATCATGTATCTGATTCATGCTGAGGTCGGTTCCAGTTTTTTCGATCCATCTGGAGGGATGTTCACCAGAGCTGAGGAAAGTTTGGAGGGCTTCTGTGCATGGGTTTGAATGTGCTTGCTTGAGCATATTAACCCCAATTAGGGTATTTCTTTCAATAACACGATCTCTGATGCTAGGAATATCAAGTTCTTTCTGCATATTTAAAATTTTGGCAGTACGAGGGCATCCTAAAATAATCCTCATTGCTTCGTTCTGCAGTTGTTCAAGCCCTCAATATCCCTCGTGTCAATCTACTAGTCAGTTACTAGTAGCAGTTACTGGTGGTGGTTACTGGTGGTAGTTACTGGTGGTAGTTACTGGTGGTAGTTATTGGTGGTAGTTACTGATGGTGGTTACTGGTTGTGGTTACTGGTGTTAGTTACTGGTGGTAGTTACTAGTAGTATTTACTGGTGGTGGTTACTGGTGGTAGTTACTAGTGGTAGTTACTAGTAGTATTTACTGATGGTGGTTACTGGTGGTAGTTACTGGTGGTAGTTACTAGTAGTATTTACTGGTGGTAGTTACTAGTGGTGACTGTACTAACACTTTGTTCTCTTTCTTACAGTGGTTGCAGGAACTGAACAAGAATGAGGTTCTGGTGATGGTGGCACCGATCTTCCTGGATCTAATTCTTCATGGTAGGCTGCCATTGTTTTTCCACAACATGGTGGAGAGGAGCAGACGACTAGTGCATACTGTCTGTGTAGAGGTGCCGCCGTATTGCTCCTAGCGATTTTGAGAGATATGTACTGTATCTCGAATGAAGAGCTTTATGGAATATCCCTCAATGGAGCAGCTAGAGTGTTTGTCATGTTCGCCGTCGCCAGTGCATACTAGAGGACAGTTGATAAATATCAGGAACTGTGGATGACTGTGCACTCTGGACTCGAGGTTCGACTTCGTGATGTGTCCAAGCACTATACGTGGGTGAGTTTGTAATGTCCCTTTTGAGGCTGATGAGATGGACATACGTGACACCTTTGCCCAATATGGTGTCATACATGAAGCCTCGGTGGGCAGGTGGTCAGATGGGCCTTATGTTGGGCTGCCTAAAAGGACCTTTTCACTCAAGATGACACTGAGGCAGCAAATACCATCATATGTGGTGTTGGACGGATTCCGAGTACAGGTCTACGTTACTTATGCTGGACAGCAGCAAACATGTCGGATATGGTGCCTCTGGTCATGTGGCGGTGGTATGTGACAAATGGACGACACAACATTTACCATGAGGGATGAAGTGTGGAGACAGTGGAGACCGTGGTGCAGGAAACTGCGAGGAGAGAGGATGTAGGCGTAGTGGAGAAGGGTACATGGAGTGAGATTGTGGATCAAGAGGAGGAGAGGGTCCACACATTGCCGTCAGCATCGCAGGTGGAAGACGTGGTGCAACCTGCAGAGCCGGCCAGCCTTGGAGATTTGGATTTAGGCTTGCCTGAACCTTTGCACGCTGTGCTGCGTGACATGGATGATCCTTTAGTGGAGGACTTGCAGAGTGGAACTGTGGAGATGGGGGAGCATGTAGTGTGTCTTGATAGGGATGGGGAGGGTAATGGTGTCAAGGTGTCCCAACTGCAGGTTCAGGTGGTGAATGTGGATGTCCACAAGGAGGATGAGGACGATATGGAGGTGTCGGGGGACTCCCGGAAAAGGCCGGGAGAGGCATCGGACAGTGATGATGTCCTAACGCCCGGTCAGAGGACATGCAAAAAACCTTGGGTAGATATTGCTAGGAAGGGTAAGGGTGTGATGAAGGCAAGGGGAGGGGAGCCCGGGGAAACCGGCTGTGGGGAGAAGGAGAGGCGCCTGAAAGGCACAATATCAAAGGTACAGAGGCATAAACGAAAAACCCCTTTGCTATATTCAAGTGTGTTATGATGAATGTGAACGGCCTCCGTGCAGAGGTATAGCGTAGGTGGGTCAAGGTGCTGTTAAGACGTTTGCGTGTGGATGTGTGTTTCTTGCAGAAACACAACTATAGGTGTGGAAGGGATCTGAGTTTGGATGGGTTTACAATTTATGCTGGAAGTTCGGAATGTTTCAAGGGTGGGGTGGCGGTGGGTATTCTGGGAACCAGCCCCTTTCGATTGTTGGCATGGGAAGAGGTGGGAAGGGTGGTGAGGGTGGAGGGAATGTGGGGGGGAGGTCAGGATTTGTTTTGTGGTTGTTTATATGCCTGTGATAAACACAAGGAAAATCAAAGAGCATTTGTATGAAACTTTTTGGTGTACCATCTCCGGGGTTTACCCATGGTTACAATTTTAGGTAGAGATTGGAATTGTGTGATTAGAAAGAAGGATACGGAACCTAGGGGAGGGGGGTGTCCTCGGGGTGCTCAGGGATCTTTTTGGAGATATTCATGTAGTGGATGTTGTTAGGGGAGATGGAGGGAGAGAGGAGCATACTCTTGTGCACAGGGATTATGGAGCTCGGCTGGATAGAATTTATGTATCGAGAGTGGTGGAGGTGGGGAGGGTGGAATGTGTTGATGTGGGGTTTTCGGACCACAAAGGAGTGCTGGTCGAGCTCAGTTGGGAGGATGTGGTGAAGACCTATTGGAGTTAAATGTTCGCTTGTTGCAGGGAGATGAGAGGTGTGTGAGTTTTGCAGAGTGGTGGGAGGGGATGAGGGAGAGGGACATAGTTCGCTGGTGGGAGGGGATGAGGGAGAGGGACATAGTTCGCTGGTGGGAGGGGAAAGCCAAACGTGCCATTTTTTTTCATATTTTATTTAAAAGCAGACATTATACATAACACTTACATCAATATGACACCTTATAACAAGTAAGGGGTATTGCAAAGTACAAACCAACAACTGTATGTACAAAACTAACACTTGAATCTCGGCTTAACAATGCCAAGAAAATAAAGCTTACCACCCGAATACAAAGGAAACATAAATACAATGCAATGTGCTTACAATGAAGCACAAAAACAAAGTATAACCTACCTATCTATGGCATCATGTACGTTACTTACTGTCAATATGTACAAAAAAACATTATTTACTGATTATTACAATATAGATCTATAAAAACATGACCCCCCGCAGCAATCCCACCTACCCAAAATAAGTCTGCACACTAACTTGTGCCGATTCCCATCCCAATCATCATGATTAATTTCTTTTTTGTTATATATGTATTTAAACCAGAACCTAACAATGAGACACACAATAAGACCACCTCACTTTGTAATCGAGCCGGTCCCAAAACATTGGGGATCGGTATGACGCAAACATGTCTATGCACATTGACCGACCTTCGTAAGTACTAACAATATATCATTAACAACCATAATATAAGAACATAAGTACAGTGGTACCCCGGTTTACGATGGTCTCCAAACTCGCCCTTTTATGTAAGTTTATTTTTTAAATGCTTTTGTAAGGGTATTTTTGGGGGTCTAAAAGGACTAGTCTAGTTTACATTATTTCTTATGGGGATAAATTCGTTTGGTAATGGCACTTGAACAGCATTCTGGAACGAAAAAATATCGTAAACCGGGGTACCACTGTATATGCTGAAAAGTACAACATGCTCACGACACTGAGGAAATGACATTTAATTATGTTATTACATATAACCTAGAACATTATACCACTAAACACACCTCATCCATGTACCATTACGTTCATGAAGAATTGAAAAAGTAAAAACTCAGGTTTTTTTCTTTCCTTCCAAATATACAATATAATTCCAAAGAATTACCTCTCAACAATTCTAAGAACAGTATAATATAAAACAATTCTTTGTGTAACCTCTAACATAAAATGTTGTAACACTAATGCTACACACGTCGGAAGGCGTTTGTACTTAACAAATTAGAATACTATAAACAGGTATGAACCGACTATAACCAATGCAATAATTGGTGAAATCACACAACTCAAAATGCACCAGATTTTAAACATAAATGACGTCAGATATATATATATATATATACGTATACAAACACTGATCTCTGGCCGACGGAGACTCGAACCTACGAACCTCATGACAAGGTACGCAGTGCTTTACCGACCGTACCACACTGGTCCAATACCTTGGCAAGCAGCTTTCGCTAGACGTTATTCCAAGGCAGCCAGCTTTCAGGCAGGAAGGCTTACAGCTTTCATCTCATCCCCTGCATGCATCGACACAACTAGAGATTTTTACAATGCTAGGAATTGGCAAGAGCAGCAGAAACATTCAAAACACTGATCTCTGGCCTCCCAGTCGGCCAGAGATCAGTGTTTGTGAAACTGCCTGCTCTGCGAATCTACTAATATTATATATATATATATATATATATATATATATATATATATATATATATATATATATATATATATATATATATATATTATATATATATATATATATATATATATATATATATATTTATATATATATATATATTTATATATATATATATATGTATATATATATATTATATATATATATATATATATATATATATATATATATATATATATATATATATATATATATATATAATTAAAAACATATATATATACTCAAGACCTTACTCAATCCCCTGACACACTCCCAACATTCCCTCCCCTCCCCAGTCTAGGTCACGGATACATGCTCCATTCACCTCAAACCCGCACCCTGCCCGACCACCCTCCTCCCCCACACGTACATACCTCCTAAACGTCACATACGCTAAACACCCCCCCCAACCCTGGGAGACCAACCCCTTTCTACCGATTCCTTCCCTCCCTCCCAATAACGAAACCATTGTCAACTGCCTATACCCCACTGAAAACCCCCTCTCCCATGCCTGACCATATAGCCCTTGGTTTCTGCATTTCATTCTATAAAACCATGCTGCTAGGGCCCGGATCCCCACCTCGCCCCGAACCTCCCTCATGCCCCAGGTCACAAAAATGTAATCTAGAGCCAGGTACATTACGGCGTGCCTTACTCCCTCTGAACTACCCACATCTTAACTTAAAACCCTTAACACAGACAACCCCCACCTCCCGTATTACCCCACCGAACCACTCCCACACCCTCGCCAAATCCTCACAAAAATATACAACGTGAAACGCCTTTTCCAGAATCCCACAGATCTGGCAGAGCCCGTCCTTTACCAGATCCATAACGAAAAGTTGAGCTCTGAACGCCAAAATATTATGCAGAAACCTAAACCCCGTTTCCCATACCCTGGCAGGCAGTTTTAACCTTTTTAACCAAAACCACGTAGCCCCCAATCATACTTTGGATAAGCCGCTACCCCCTGTATCTCCAACTCACCCATCCCAACCCTATCAAGCGCCCTCACCCGCATTTTCCGCAGTTCCTGGACCACAAACAGGAGGCCTGGTCACAGACCGGGCCACGGGGGCGTTGACCCCTGGAATTCTCTCCAGGTAGACACCTCACACACCTGAAGATCCTTACCGTACCACCATCGCCGGATCTCCCTCATAACCCTATCCACTCTCACATGCCCCTCCCACCCCTCGCCAAAATTTCCTGCCTCACATATATTCCCAACAATTGCCTCCAAAGAGGTATCAACCCCATACCTCCTCTCGCCACCATGGTCGTTACCACCCCCTCCCTCAACAAATGTTTCCAAAACCCCAAATAAAACGCAAAACCCTCTTCTGCAGCTGCCGCAGTTACAAACCATAACTTATTAAAAACTAATGCATTGACCACGATAATCCTTTGCAATAGAGTTATCTCCCCAGCCTCCATTCCCCCATTCTACCCAAAGCTGCCTCTATCACCGCAGAAGAATTAACCTCCCATTCAACTTGCAGCACATTACTAAAAACAACGCCCAAATTTTCATCCTATCCACTGAGTTCCATCCAAACCTCTGTCCCAACGCCTTCTCCCCACCCACATTCCCACCCCTAACAACTTCGATTTTGCCCTATTTGCGCTCATCCCAGTAGCCAACCCAAAAATCTCAATCATCTTGTTCACATTCCCCAGCCCCTCTGTGCTTCCCACCAAGATAGTGGTGTCATAAACATGCACAACGATTCCCGGGGCACATTCCAGGTCCCCATCCCCCTCTCTTACACCCTCCTACACCAATCTATAAAAGGGATCCTGCAGACACGTGAACAGGAGCTGCGACAAAGGACACCCCTGTCGCAGCTACCGTCCCATGCTCACCACGGCCCCCCACCCTTCCGTTCACCTGCACTCTCACCTGAGCCCTGCCATAAAGCATCCCTACACAGCTCACAACTTCCTCCCCAAACCCCTGTTTCAATAAAATGCCCTGCAACATCTCCCTATTCATGCTGTCATAGACAGTTTCCTAATCCAACCCCACGACTCCCCGCCCCCCCTACCTTTCACAAACCCTTTTACCCTATGGTGCCCCTCCCTCATACTATGCCCCAGAACCCCGTACTGCCCTCCCTCTAATATAGTATTTAAAACCTTCTTCATATGATTCACCAAAATATGTGCACAAATCTTATAGTCAGCACAGAGTAAAATTATCGCCCTATATGCCTTTAGTGTTCTGCAACCCCATCCCTTTGGTATTAAAACTACTATCCCTGTTCTCTGCTCTTCACTCATACTTCCCACTGTCTTCATACTATTGAAAACCTTCACCAATACCTTACGCAAAACCTCCCAATGAGTCATGTAGAAGTCGCCCGAGATCCTGTCTATTCCCGGTGTTTTCCCAAGTTTCTGCCCCTGCACCGCCTGCCATACCTCTTCCTCAGTAATACGTCCCTCCAAGCCTCTTCTATCCTCTTCACTAAGCCTCTTTAATATGCTACCTAAAACAATACCACAAGTCTCCTGATTGTACAGCCCATTCTGCAACTTCCTCTGAAACCATCTATTTGTATAGTAACTCATGCCCTCAGTGCTTCATACCACCTGGCTATTCCTATACCCGTCTAAGTCCTCATACACCGTTAAGGACATAACTGTTATCCCCTTCCGCGTTCCCGAAATTTACGCAACACCATAGCTGAGGGTTTATCCCCCCACAAAACGTCCTCCAACCCCCCACAAACCCTGATGGCATGGAAATTTTCATTTTGAAGCTCCTTTAATTGTCCCAGGAGTCCGGCAATATCGGCCTGCGGGTACCTCCCCCCCCCTTATAACACTTCCGTAACTGCTCCTAAAAGTACCTCTGCTTCCCATACCTCAACTTCCCATCCTTTGCCCCCATCCGCAAGTAAAATCCTCTTATTGCCACCTTCGCTCGTTCATTCCACCATTTCACGACGTCCTCGATACCCCTGCCCCCTTCCCACAATCTCCCTCACCATTCCTCAAAGACCTCACGATGTTCTTCACCCTGCAGCAAACATTTAATTTCCAATAGCTAGGAAAAATCTTAACCACCCCCTCCCATCCTAACTCGACCAAAACTCCCCTGTGATCCGAGAAACCCATCTCCACACAGGTTACACTGCCCACCTGTACATGCTCCGTTACGTAAACCCGATCGAGCCGCGCTGCATATCCTTGCCTAATACAGGTGTGCTCCACATTCCACACCCACCCCTTACCACATCCTCTACCCTCAAAACCTCCCTTAAGGCACCCAACATACATCCCGCCCCTCTATGCTCGACATCCTTCCCTCTAATTATACAATTCTAATCACCTGCTACAATAGTAACCATAGGAAGACCCCATAAGGCATAGACTAAATCGTTGTGAATAAAATTCTCCTTAACCCTTCGATCATTGCACGCCAGCATGTACACCCCGACAAAACACACCTGAATATCCCCCCACTCCCCATCCACCCTAACAATCCTACCTCCCCCCTCCTCCCATGTTCTCAGAAGAAAAGGGCTGGTCTCCCGTACCCCCACCGTCACCCCTCCCTTAAGATGCCCAGAACTTCCTGTATATAACCTATAACCTTTCAACATTAATTCCCTTCCACACCTATAGTTATGCTCCTGAAAGAAGCAAACGTCTACATTCATACATCTCAGTGTTACTTCCTCTTAACCTCTGTCTGGAGGCCATTGACATTCATATTTAAACACTTGAAAGCTGCAATGGGGGTTTCCCTCTCTGCCTCACAGGTCCTGGCTCCCCTGTCCTGAACGTACTACCAAACCGACTCTCCCTCCCCTCCGTACCTCCGCCTTTCCCCTTCAACCCCCCTTTCCCTCCCTTAGTTATGTCCACCCAGGTCTTTTTACAGGACCTCTGTCCTAGTGTAATCACATCGTCCTCAGCCACACCACTTGGCCTCTTACATGACTCACCCTCAAACTCCATGTCTCCCTTCCCCGAGCTCCTATGCACCTCCACTAATGCAACAACTACCGACCTGCAGGTGACCACTTCAGCACCATCAACACCCACACCCCCCGGACACTCCATATCTCCATTCGATTCCACTACTGTACTCAGCAACTCTTCCGGCAATGGACTATCCAGAATCGTCCTCAGGTCCTCCAGGCTGGGGTCTGGTAACTCATTCCCCTCCTCCAAAGGACTCCTCTCTGAGTCGACCCCCGCTGGTTCCATAGTCTCACTCTGAGTCTTCTGAGGCAACGTCAACATGGCCTTCTCCCTAGCCTCAACAGCATCACTCCATTTACCAGTATCCTCGGCGTTCACCAAGACGTCTTCTGCCACGGGTGTTTCCAATATTACTTGTTCCTCTCGGATACTTATCTCTGCCCTCACATCACCATCTTCTCGAGTCCCGTTATATGGACACCGTTGTCGGTCACACGTTGCTGCCACATGCCCCGGGGCACCGCACAGTCGACACGTCCTCTACTACCCTGCATATGTGACGTAAACCTGGGTACGGAATGCCTCCATCTTAATGTATGACGGTATTTGCCTCCTCAGGGGAACGACCCCTCCAGCATGCCTGCATATGGCCCTTGGGCCAATCGCCCTACGGTAGCGGCGTGGATGACCCCATACTGGCAAAACACCTGTCTGACGTCGACCTCGTCGGCTTCAAAATGAATATTCCTAATCCTTATCCACAAGTAATGCGCCGACGCATCCCTAAGACGTACCTCCAGGCTCTTGTTAATGACAATGCTCCTCTCCTGGTACCTGTCGACAATTCCATTGTAGGCACTGCCAGATGCAAACTTGACGAAAATCCGTGCAGCTACATTCAAGGAGATCCCGTAAAGGTCCTCAGTCGATATCCCATAAGTGTCCCTCAAAATTAAGGGCAAGAGATCATTGGCATTGCTGGGATACACTGCAGTATGTACACGGTGCTGGTATCCGTCCGCCATCTTGTGGAAAATAAAAGTGCGCTGACTCCACCAGAGAGCACGTCCGTTCACCACCAAGGTTGGAGAAAAACTGAAAACCTGCCATTAGGGAATATTATAGGTGTAAGGGTAGGGAGGATCATCACTGGTGGGATGGTTTGCAGAATTATTTGGAGGGGCAATTATGCAGTTGCTATGGGGGATGTACCTGGTGCAGGACATTGCTAGATTGTGGGCGCAATTGAGGGACATCCAGAATGATAGGTTTAATGTGATCAGAGTTCGAGATGGGTCAAGGATGTCCTATGGGGTGATAGGCCTTCGGCCACTGTATTGTGTAGGTTAGGAAGAGGCAGAAGGGTATGACCATTATGAATTTTAGGGTGAGAGAGGATTTAGAGGGTTATAGGGACGGGCAGATTCTATGTACGACTGAAGGTATGTGTTGTTATGCAGGGCATTAGTTTAGCCGAGCCCTGGCGCAACAGGCGGGTGATGAGGTGAGTAGAGACATTATGCTGGAAGACATCCGGAGTCACGTAAGTGAGGGGGAATAGATAGGCATGGAGGGCGAGATTACTGAGGAGGTGTGACTGGCAGTACAGGGAATGAGTCTAGGAAAATCCCCAGGGTTGGATGGGTTCCCCAATGATTTTTATATATGTAATTGGGAGGTGTTGCTGGAGTGCTTGATAAGGATGTTTAATCAGATGAAGAATATGGGTTTCATGGGTGAGACACAGCGAACAGGTGTTGTCATGCTAGTGCCAAAGGGGCAAGGGGATGGGACGCTTCAGGATTACTGAGCATTATCTTTGCTTTGTTAGGATTATAAAATTTTTGCACGAATTTTGGGGAATAAAATGAAAAAAGTCCTGGGTAGTGTTATCGAGCGTGGGCAATATGGGATTCTAGGGCGCTGCATGGGAATAGGCCATGGTAGGATCCGGGAATTCATAGAGGGCAGGGATGGGGGGTGCTGGTTTTAGATTGGGAGACAGCTTATGATAGGGTAGAGCGAGATTTTTTGATGTTGATTTTAGGGAAACTGGGGTTTGGGGATGAAATCGTGTGGTGGGTTCGTACTCTGTATGATGCCATGGTGAGGGTTCAGGTGAATGGGAGGGTGGGGGATGGAATACGAATGGGACGGGGGCTGCGATAGGGATGTCCCTTATTGCAGATCCTGTTCACTTGTTTACAGGACCCTTTTAACAGGTTAGTGGCTGAAGATGTAAGGGAAGGGGGGGTCAAGCAGGGGGCTTGTGGAATTGTATCAAGTATTGTGGGTTATGTGGATGACACTACGGTCTTGGTGGGAGAGGTAAAGGGGTTTAATAGTATAGGTAGGATTATACACTTTTTCAGGAATGCCATGGGGATGTGTGTTAACACTGTAAAATCCAAACTTTTGGAGGTAGGTACGTGGGTGGGGGGAGGCATGGGGGTTAGGTGTGGGTGGACCATAGTGGAGAGCCTGAGAATTTGTGGAGTTATCTACCAGAATAACATCCAGTTAGCTAGGGAGAACTCATCAGCTGTGGTGGGAGGTGCGTTGCATATATTGGCAGACTGGCGACCGGGAGATATCACTTTGTTGTAAAGAGTCATTGTTGTAAACTCTTTGATTTATAGTAAACTTTGGCATGTGGGGATGTAGAGCTGTTGTAACAATGTGTTTTATGGTACGTATGAGGACTTGGTTGGCATTAGCTAAGTAAGGATGTGGTCATGACATGGGTGGCATTGGGAGGGATGGGACTAATACCCTTGCAAAGGTGGTTGCAAGGTGTCTATGTGAAGCAGAGGTTTCTGGGATGTGCGGGGGAGAGGGAACAGAGGGTGGGGAGGGTGATGGTGGATGTTAGGAGATGGTGGGCTGGGAAGTAGGTATTAGTGTGTGAGACAATGTTGCGTTGGTTATTGATGGTTCAAAAGCCGGGAGCTTTACGAGTGGGTATTTTGGGGAGGGTGGAGGGGGTTGGGAAAGTTGTGCAGGGAGAAGCGATATATCCTTTGTATAATTGGAGGAGGGTGTGGATGGGGTTACGTAAGATGAAATTAGGGTCGAAAGTGAGAGACGGTATATAAATTTTTACACGGTATTTTGATGTTGAGAGCGCAGCTGTATAATATGGGACTTGTGGTGGAGTACGGCTGTCGCAGGTGTGGGCATTTGGAGACGGAATTCCATGCAATCTATTTCTATGAGACATTGTGTGAGGTTATGGAATGATTTGGAAGAGTTTTGTGCATGGTGGGAGGAGGGGGGTGTCTACCTTGAGGGCTTTAAGTTTGGATATTGCGGGTGTACAGGAAGATGTGCGATGAGCAATGATGTACCTTGTGGCTGACTATATTCATGTCTCAGAATCTACAGGAGGTGGCTGGGGAGATTCGAATGCGAGCGATAGCAGCGAACTTTTTTCATACAAGATGCAGAAATCAGGAGTTGTATGGTAGGGCTTGGGGTTCTGCTTTTTAGAGGGATATAAGAATTTAACTGTAGGGATTCTTTGGAGCGTGGGTGGGGTCACGTCTTGAGGGGCTGGTCCTGAAGGTGAGGGGTGAGGGTATAGGGCTTGAATGGAACAGGAGTGTGTTTGGTGGGTGGTGGACCTTAGGGAACGGAGGACAGTGAGGGTGATGACGGGAGACGGGGGAATGGGAGGGGTGGATGAGCGAGGATGTGGGGGTGTTCCTTGAGCATATATGGTGACTAGGGGGTATTTTATTTTTCAGGGGAAAGCTCTGGGTTTTTTCCTGAGGTGCTCTTAGGGAAGGCAATGCATCTTCTATCTGTCTGGGTTTTCATGAGCCTTGTGGAAGAATACCATGTATTGTTTATAGTATATACTGTATGGTTATGCTTAGGGCCTCTCTCTTATGAGACTGTGGAATGTACTGTTATATATTGAGAGTGGCAGCTTTCTTGGGAGGAGAGAGACATTGTACGTTTCCAGTGCCAAAGTTAGATATTTTCGTGGGTAGGAATGTGTGGCGTTATTGCCAGATGTCCCTCTCACATGTGTGAGAGATGATACAGTGGAAAGTATAATTTCCAAGTGTTGGTATTAGGGGTTTTGTTGATTGTAATGAGTTATTCATGATAGTGGGGGATGCAATATCTTTTGTTAAAGTATGTTAAGTTTTGTCTCTAGAACGCAGGCGGGAGAGATACATTATTATATACACATGGAAAATTCTCAAGGGACTAGTACCAAACTTGCACATGAAAATCACTCCCTACAAAAGCAAAAGACTCAGCAGGCGATGTAACATCCCCCCAATGAAGGGCAGGGGTGCCACTAGCACGTTGAGGGACAACACAATAAGTGTCAGGGGCCCAAGATTGTTCAACTGCCTCCCAGCATACATCAGGGGGATTACCAACAAACATCTGGCTGTCTTAAGCAGGCAGTGGACAGGCACCTAAAGTCGGTACCTGACCAGCCAGGCTGTGGTTCGTAGGTTGGACTGCGTGTGGCCAGCAGTAACAGCCTGGTTGATCAGGCTCTGGTCCAGCATGAGGCCTGGTCACGGACCGGGCCGCCAGGGCGTTGACCCCTGGAATTCTCTCCAGGTAAACTCCAGGTATAATGTTTAAGTTATGTGCTAATTTCTTTTTGTAACATAGTATTAGGTGTGTAATTTATACTGTCTTTGGGTTTTGTAATGTTTTGGATCTGGTTTCATATTATTAACGGCGTGTTTCATCACAGGTGGGATGCCGTCTGTGATGGTGGACCTTGGAAGATGGGCTCCCACTGCAGATTGTGGTCTGTCTGTGATGGATGATTTCGTTATTCATTATGGGTTATAGGCTTGCATAATGGCCTATGTGTAAACTCTTATTATATCGTTAGCTTTTCTTTGTTTATATATATGATGAATGAAATGTTATCAAATTGTAGATCTTATGGTTGTTGGTTGGCCTGCTCAATGAGGATAGTTTTGTGTTGGTTGTATGGGCTTTACTAATGAGTGACTGCTGGAACCTTGGGTTTTCAAGGTTTTTGTGTATTTAGCGTTACTGTTCTGCTTTTTTTACTTATGTGTTGTTTATGTATGTATGGTTTGGCCTTAATTTTCTTACATGTGCATATATGTATTATTTGTGGTTTTTTAAATAAAATAAAATAAAAAACTTCAATCATCTCATCATCATGCCTCCAGGTCTCACCCCATGAGAGAGATCATGAGACAGTACGAGACTTAAAACGTCTTTCCGCGAGAAGTGTCACCAAGTTCTGGTACTGACGGCTTGCATCATTTATCCTAAGTGTAATACAAAAATATTAGAAACAATGAAGAAACTAGAGAGAGATATGGATTCTCTCTTTGTAATGACCACAGAACAAGAAGTTCCAAAATACAGTGATAGCCCCAAGGATGAAATCATTTGCCATGAATCTGACACTTTCTCTGACTACCAAGAAATAGTCAGGGCTCAGTTACAGAGAATCACAGATGTGATTCTGCTTCTGACTCTTGCTCAAACAAGTCATAGCACCTCTAACGCCTACATGACTACCAAGAAATAGTCAGGGCTCAATTACAGAGAATCACAGATGTGATTCTGCTTCTGACTCTTGCTCAGACAAGTCATAGCACCTCTAACTCCTACAGACTCCCTACGATCCCCTTTGTGGAGGGGAACCTTTACCTGCATCCATGATGGTTCACCAAGTAAATATCAGTGCTAAAGACTCTTCCACCACTGATGCCTCCAAACGTGCCCTCGCAACTGCCTTAAACAACTGTCTGCATTTGAAATTTTCTGGTATTGCAACTCTTCAAGAAGCCTGCCTTGTCACCTTCATTAATGATGAGGAAGCAGAAAAAGTCCTTTCACCACCTGCTATAAAAACCCTTGATGATCAAGGCTTTGCTCTCTCAACGTCACCCCATGAGAGAGATCATGAGACAGGACGAGATTCTGAAAACATCTTTCCATGAGAAGTGTCACGGAGTTCTGGGACTGATGGCTTGCATCATTCATCCTAAGTGTAATACGAAAACACAGTCGCAGCCCAACCTTGGCAGAAGAAGGGTGTGCTATCTGGGTCCAAAGTGGAAGTATCATACAACATTGTTGTCCGGCACATGGCTGCGAGTTACAGGCAACAGGTAAACACCGTTTGTATTGAGCTTTTGCAGGGAGCTGTTTACCCTAGTACTGCTGATGTGTTGCTGCCCTTGATAATTAGGGACACTTAAGGGATCCCGGTTGCTGATCTGTATGGGGTTTCCCTTAATGATCCCGTGAGGATCTTTGTCAAGTTTTCCAGCACTGGGGCTTACAAGGCAATTGTGGATACTTATCAGGAACGGAGGATGGTGATCCAAACTGGCGTGGAGGTACGTCTACGAGCTGTATTTATGCATTATTCTTGGATACGAATTCGGAATACTCCATTTGAAGCTGATGAAGTGGATGTGCGGAAGGTTTTCAGACAGTTTGGAGTTATTCACACAGCTACTGTGGGGCGTTGGGCCCAGGGTGTGTATGCAGGAATGCCGGAGGGCTCTTTTGTCCTTAAAATGACTCTGCGACGGCAGATTCCATCGTATGTGTTAATGGAAGCCTTTAAGACCCAGGTGTACATTACGTACCCTGGGCAGATACGCACCTGTCATCTCTGTGGGTCCCCAGGACATATGGCGGTGATGTGTGAGAAACGACGGGACCTGCTGCAACGGGCCTCGGACGATCGAAAAGCTGTTGCTGATCACACGGCGCAGGAGGGCATGGTACAGCTGGTGGAGCCGGATGTGTCAGAGGCTGCTGGAGTTGGGACGAGCACTGGGAAATGGAGCGACAAAGTTCCTGAAGAAGAGGTGCTCGTGCAGACTATCTATGGATATGCAGGCCCCGACTCAGGAATCAGTGATGAATAATTCCGACTGGGATGTTGTCGGCAAGGAGGTGGGATTGGTGGATCCTACTTTCAAGGACCTTCACAGGATGCTCGATAGTCCAACAACGATTGGCATCTTGACTGTGGAGGTGGTGACTGAGGCAGAAAAGTTACGAATCGGATGTGTTGATGGTGTTGAGGTCGATGAGCTGTCCCGGGTATCGAATGTGGTAATGGAGGTTGAGGTGCATCAGGCTGAAGGGGATGATGTAATGGTTTGCACGGGTACATCCCGTAAACGGACTAGCGAGGTGGCTGGTGATGATGTTTTAACGCCTGGTCAGAGGTCTGGTAAAAAGGCCTGGGCAGACGTGGCGAAGGGGAGAAGGGGACATTGATAGGTTGGAATGGAGGGTTAGGAAAAGATAGTAGTGCAAGTGGTGGTTCTGTCCTGCCGGGAGGGCATAGGGTGCAGAAGCAGAGAGGAAAACCCCCGTTATAGTTTTTACGTTTCTGAATATGAATGTTAATGGCCTCCGTGCGGAGGTCAAGAAGAGATGGGTTGAAGTGACTTTGCGACGACTACGTGTTGATGTATGCTGCCTTCAGGAGCATAATTTTAGGTGTGGAAAGGACTTGAGTCTGAATGGTTTTGTCACGTATACGGGAAGTGCAATAATGTATATTTTGTATAAGTTCTCTTGTTATATAAGTACATGGTATATGTACGAAGAATGAGGTGTTATATAATGTTAGTAGGGATGTCATAAGACATATTTGCTATGTTTCTGATTCCATGTTTGTACTCCTGTATGGTTCTTAAATAAAATATAAAAAAAAATACGAAAATATTAGAAACAATGAAGAAACTAGAGAGATATATGGATTCTCTCTTTGTAATGACCACAGATCAAGAAGTTCCAAAGTACAGTGATAGTCCCAAGGATGAAATCATTTGCCATGAATCTGACACTTTCTCTGACTACCAAGAAATAGTCAGGGCTCAGTTACAGAGAATCACAAATGTGATTCTGCTTCTGACTCTTGCTCAGACAAGTCATAGATAGCACCTCTAACTCCTACAGTCTCCCTACGATCCCCGTTGGGGAGGGGAACCTTTACCTGCATCCACGATGGTTCACCAAGTGAAGATCAATGCTAAAGACTCTTCCACCACTGATGCCTCCAAACGTGCCCTTGCAACTGCCTTAAACAACAGTCTGCATTTGAAATTTTCTGGTATTGCAACTCTTCAAGAAGCCTTCCTTGTCACCTTCATTAATGATGAGGAAGCAGAAAAAGTCCTTTCACCACCTGCTATAAAAACCCTTGATGATCAAGGCTTTGCTCTCTCAACATCACCCCATGAGAGAGATCATGAGACAGGACAAGAGACTGAAAATGTCTTTTCGCGAGAAGTGTCATGGAGTTCTGGGACTGATGGCTTGCATCATTCATCCTAAGTGTAATACAAAAACACAGTCGCAGCCCAACATTGGCCGAGGAAGGGTGTGCTATCTGGGTCCCCTGATGGCAGTATCGTACAACATTGTTGTCCGCAACATGGCTGCCAGTTACAGGCGACATGTAAACACTGTTTGTACTGAGCTTTTCCAGAGAGCTGTTTACCCTAGTACGGCTGATGGGCTGATGCCCTTGATAATTAGGGACACTTACGGGATCCCGGTTGCTGATCTGTATGGGGTTTCCCTTAATGGTGCCGTGAGGATCTTTGTCAAGTTTTCCAGCACTGGGGCTTACAAGGCAATTGTGGATATGTATGAGGAACGGAGGATGGTGATCCAAACTGGCTTGGAGGTACGTCTACGAGATGTATCTATTCATTATTCTTGGATACGAATTCGGAATACTCCATTTGAAGCTGATAAGTGGATGTGCGGAAGGTTTTCGGACAGTTTGGAGTTATTCACACAGCTACTGTGGGGCGTTGGGCCCAGGGTGTGTATGCAGGAATGCCAGAGGTCTCTTTTGTCCTTAAAATGACTCTGCGATGGCAGATTCCATTATATGTGTTAATGGAAGCCTTTAAGCCCCAGGTGTACGTTACGTACCCTGGGCAGATATGCACCTGTTGGCTCTGTGGGTCCTCAGGACATATGGCGATGATGTGTGAGAAATGACAGGACCTGCCGTGACGGGCCTCGGATGATTAAAAAGCTGTTGCTGATCAGGCGGCGCAGGAGGGTGTGGTACAGCTGGTGGAGCCAGATGTGTAAGAGCCTGCTGGAGTTGGGACGAGCATTTGGAAATGGAGCGACGAAGTTCTTGAGGAAAAGGTGCTCATGCAGACTTTCTATATGGATATGCAGGCCCCAACTCAGGAGTCAGCACTGAATAATTCTGACAGGGATGTTGTCGGCAAGGAAGTGGGATTGGTGGATCCTACTTTTGAGGACCTTCACAGGATACTTGATAGTCCGACAACGGTTTGCATGTTGACTGCGAAGGTGGTGACTCAGGATGAAGAGTTACGAATCGGATGTGTTGATGGTGCTTAGGTCGATGAGCTGTCCCAGGTATCGAATGTGGTAATGGAGGTCGAGGTGCATCAGGCTGAAGGGCTTGAAGTAATGGTTTGCACAGGTACATCCCGTAATTAGCCTAGTGTGGTAGCTGGTGATGATATTTTAACACCTGGTCAAAGGTCTGGTAAAAAGGCCTGGGCAGACGTGGTGAAGGGGGGAAGGGGGCATTGTTAGGCCGGAATGGAGGGTTAGGAAAAGATAGTAGTGCAAGTGGTGGTTTTGTCCCGCTGGGAGGGCATAGGGTGCAGAAGCAGAGAGGAAAACCCCTGATATAGTTTTTACGTTTCTGAATATGAATGTTAATGGAGGTCAAGAAGAGATGGGTTGAAGTGACTTTGCAACGACTACGTGTTGATGTATGCTGCCTTCAGGAGCATAATTTTAGGTGTGGAAGGGACTTGAGTCTGAATGGTTTTGTCACTTATACGGGAAATGCAATGAATTTCAAAGTGGGGGTTACTGTTGGGGTCAGGGAAACCAGCCCTTTTACATTAAGGTCTTGGGACGAGGGGGAGTAGGGTAGGATAGTTCGAGTTGATGGGGTTTGGGGGGATATCCGGGTATGTTTTATTGGGGTTTACATGCCTGCTGCGAATAGTCTTCTTGTTAAGGAAGATTTTCTTCGTAATGAGTTGGTTTATTTTCTGAGAGGATTATGGATGATAACTGTTGTTGCTGGTGACTGGAATTGTGTAGTCCATAAGAGGGATGTAGAGCCAAGAGGGGCGGAATGTTTATTGGGTGTGTTGAGGGATGTTTTGGGTGCGATAGGAGTGGGGGATGTGATCCGAGGGGAGTTTTGTAGAACATACTTTTGTCAGGAGAGGTTATGCTGCCAGATTAGATAGAATATATGTGACAAGGGATGTGAGGGTGGAGAATGTGACTTGTGTGGATGTTGGATTTTCAGATCACAGGGACATGTTGGCTTGTTTATCATGGCAAGGTGCAGTACACATTCTAGTTATTGGAAACTGAACACTAGATTGTTGCAAAGCACGGATCATTGTGGGGTTTTCGCGGAGTGGTGGGGGAGGAGGGTCGGGGTGTTGAGGACATTGTTGGGTGGTGGAATGGGAGAGGTAATGTTGCGATTCGTGATTTTTATACAAGGATTAGGAGGGAAGAGGCATGATTGAGCTTTGCATGCAAAAATATTTGGAGGGGAATTTGAGGGCATGCAATGGAGGGGGAGGGAGTGGGTATCAGCAGGACGAGATTGCAGCCTTACAAGAACGGTTGCAGGAGATTCAGGAGGAAGCGTTTCATGCCATTCGAATATGGGCGGGGTTGGATGATGTACTGTGGGGAGATAAGGCTTCAGCGTATGTGTTGCGAAAATTTAGGTCCCGCAGGAGAGATATGACAATTATGTCTATGAAAGTCGATAGAGAGTAAGGTGGGTACCGGCTGGGCCAGCTATTGCGGACGACAGAGGGTATTGGTGGATATGCAGATGTTTGCTTCCAGGAGAAGTTGTCAGAGGTGGATTGTGATCAGGTAGCACGTGGAATAGTCCTATAGGGTATTGTCTTGAGAATTAGTGATGAGGATCATATGGGCATGGAGGGGATGATCACTGAGGTGGAGGTGTTGAAGGCAATACAGGGTCAGAGGTTAGGGAAATCGCCAGGGATAGATGGGATCCCTGGCGATATTTATGTTGCTCATTGGGAGGTTTTGAGGCAGGTGCTAGTTCGGGTCTTCAATAGCATGAAATCCGGGGGCGATATGTGGAAAGATCAACGTACTGGGATTGTGGTGCTTGTACCCAAGATGGTATACCAAGTCTTTGGGAGCATTTCATGCAATAATGTTGCTTTGTTCGGACTACAAGATTTTTGCATGAGTGTTGGCGAATCGGATGAAGGTAGTTTTATGTCACATACTAGAGGGTGGGCAGTATGGTGTTCCCGGATGCAGTATGCAGGCGGGGCATAGGATAATTAGGAGTTTTGAGGAGGGTCGAAAGGATGGGGGGAGTCATAGGGCTGGACTGGGAAACAGCTTATGATCATGTCAACAGGGATGTATTGCAGGAGATACTTAGAAAGCAGGGGTTTGGTGATGAAATTGTGGGATGGGTAAGGACATTTTATGCAGTTGTTCAGGTGCGAGTGCAGGTAAATGGGCGGGTGGGGGTAACGGTGGGTATGGGGCGGGGGCAGCTCTTGTTTGCATGCTTGCAGGACCTTTTTTTTCGGTTGGTGTCTTAGGGGGTCCAGGAAGCGGGTGAGGACAGTCATTGGGCACCAGGGATCTTTGGTTATGTTGATGATACATCCATTTTGGTGGGAAGTGAGGAGGGGTTGAGTGTTATCAATAGTATGATAGAAGTTTTTGGGTCAGCTTCTGGCATGAGGGTTAATAGGGAAAAATCACATTTATTGGAGGTGGGGTCTTGGGTAGGGGGAACGTTGGGGATGAGGTATGGGTGGGTCAAAGTAAATAGACTTAAGATTTGTGGGGTAACCTTTTGCAATGAAGCTAGGGTAGCTCATGAAATTAGTTCCTCTGTGGTAGTGGAAGGGACTGTGAGTAGGATGGCGGGTTAGAGAGGGGATGTTTTTTCATTATTGCAATTAGCAGTGGTTAATAATATGTTGGTGTATAGCAAACTTTGGCATGTGCCCTCGATATATACTCTCATGGAGAGGGATGTACTGCGGCTGCAGACTACAGTCTTGAGATTCATTTGGGGTTTTGGTAAGCACTGGTTAAAGAAGGAGGTGGTGATGACAAGGGTGGCATTAGGGGGCTTGGAGTTGATACCTTTGGGTAGGAGGTTGCAGGGTATTTTTGTTAAGCAGGAATTTGTGGTGAGGGGTGGGGTGCGTGGAGCAAAGGTAGATAGGATAATGAGGGAGTTATGGAGGTGGTGGAGTGGGCAGGAGCTGCTGAGATATGAGGCGATATTGCAAGTTTTGTTAGTGGTGCGTGAGCCGGGTGGGATTAGGGTTAGTAAGCTTGATAGGGTAGGGATGGAAGAGGGGGCAATATTAGATGTGGAAACTTTCCCAATGTATGATTGGCGAAAGGTGTTTTTTTTTTTTTTAGGAGATTACTGTTGTTATCTAGGTTACGTGAGACTGGGTTTTGGTTTTTGCATGGCATCTTGGCCTCTAAAGCTCTTGTTTGTTATGATTTTGGCGAGGGAGGGCAGCTGTACCAGATGTGGGATGCCTGATACAGCGTATCATGCTGTGTATTTTTGCAGGTGCCTGGGAAGGGTTAGGGAATGGTTTGGCCAAGTTCTTCGTTTGGTGGGGGGCGGGGATGTTATGACCTTGCAGGCTTTAAGCTTAGATGTGGGGGTTGTACAGATGATGTGCGGTCATGTATCTTGTTTTAGATTTTTTGCATGTGTCGTGGGGCATGAGGGAGGTTAGGAGTGAGGTAAAGATAAGGGCTCTTGTGGCCCATTTTTATAGAACGAGGTGTAAAAATCAATGTTTGTATGGGAGGGCGTGGTCACGTTTTTTCCTGGAGGGGTATCGCCTCCTCTCGATGGGTCTTTTGTTGGGAGGTAGAGGATGAGGAAACCTAAGGGGGCTGGTTTCCAGGGGGAAGGGTTGGGTGTGTGTATGTGTGTGTGTTGTTAGGTGTGTGTGGTCTTGGTTTGGGGTTGGGTTGGGGGTGGTAGGTGTAGGGTGGGAATGAGTTGGGGAGAGTTGTGCATCTGTTTTTTGACTTATGATCTTTTTTTTATGCAGGGGCATAGGGGGGGTTGTTTATGACTTTGACGGGTGAGTGATTGGTAATGTTATTTTGACTTGGACTTTGGGTTGGGTTTTTGTTTTTCATGGTATGATTGGGGGTTTTCTCTCTGTGCTTCAGTTATGAAGTTAGGGTGGTGGTCAGGGTTCCCTGTTCCACGTTGTGTGGGACCGATTTCAGGTAGGGTTTATTATATTTTTCTTGTGAAGTCATGTGCAGTGATTATTTTCCTGTCATGTGCTTAGGTACAATATTGTGTTTTATAAATATAACTGTTCCTGTGTCTTCATATATCTTGTGTGATGTGTATATCTTCAGGTGTAATATGTCAGGGTTCTTTTTGTGTTCCCTAACCTTTAGTTTTCAGGAGGTGGGGGCAGATGCTTTCTTAGGGGGGGTACTGAAACACCGTCTGAGGGTGTGTGTGATTTTGTGACCCTGTTTAACTTAATCTTTGGAGAGGTATTGTAACGTGTCATATATATGGGACATGGTTAATTGTAATCTGGTGGAATGCGTGGGTGGCTATTAGGCCTCATGTTTAAAATGTTTAAAGGGTTTGTTGTTTTGCCCTTTGTGGTACTGTGGTTTTCTGGGTTGTGGAAATAAGTCTCATTGCCGTATTTAGCATATCCTTATAGTGATTCTATTTGGGTCATGAGTTTAAGTAAGCTAACAATAAAAATTTTTTACTTACATGTAGGTCCTTGTTAGACCCTTCTTATTGCATAAACATGTATCAGTCTACCATACCCCAGCAATGGGGTTTTGTTTTTAGTTGTAAGTTTGTAATCTGTGTAATGTTCATAGGCTCTTATTTGTCATTTCAATAAAATATTAAAAAAATAAATGAGGGGGTGGGGGTTTTAGGGATAGTTTTCATTATACTTAGTTTCTATAGTCTGTAATGGTGTGGAAAATGTCCATGGTCACTTGTATTTTGTCTGTTACATAGTGATTAATGTAAATTTTGTATAAGTTCTCTTGTTATATAAGTACATGGTATATGTACGAAGAATGAGGTGTTATATATTGTTAGTATGGATGTCATAAGACATATTTGCTACGTTTCTGATTGCATGTTTGTACTCCTGTATGGTTCTTAAATATAATATAAAAAAAAATACGAAAATATTAGAAACAATGAAGAAACTAGAGAGAGATATGGATTCTCTATTTGTAATGACCACAGATCAAGAAGTTCCAAAATACAGTGATAGCCCCAAGGATGAAATCATTTGCAATGAATCTGACATTTTCTCTGACTACCAAGAAATAGTCAGGGCTCAGTTACAGAGAATCACAGATGTGATTCTGCTTCTGACTCTTGCTCAGACAAGTCTCCCTACGATCCCCGTTGGGGAGGGGAACCTTTACCTGCATCCACGATGGTTCACCAAGTGAAGATCAAGGCTAAAAACTCTTCCACCACTGATGCCTCCAAACACTTGCCATCGCAACTGCCTTAAACAACAGACTGCATTTGAAATTTTCTTGTATTGCAACTCTTCAAGAAGCCTGCCTTGTCACCTTCATTAATGATGAGGAA
This sequence comes from Cherax destructor, assembly GCA_009830355.1. NCBI lineage: Eukaryota > Metazoa > Arthropoda > Malacostraca > Decapoda > Parastacidae > Cherax > Cherax destructor. The sequence continues at coordinate 57,613 of WNWK01009519.1, forward strand.
GCAGAAAAAGTCTTTTCACCACTTGCTATAAAAGCCCTTGATGATCAATGCTTTGCTCTCTCAACGTCACCATTTATGCGAGCAAAACGATCTTTGTTTATGAAGCGACTAGATAAATTCATCACCTCTATGTCTACTGAAGAAATCAAGCAATCGATCGAAGATTTGAACGACTGGGCCGAATTAGATGGTGCAATAGATCCCCAATGCTTCATCAAAGCTAAAAATCACGTTTATAAACGTGAACATGGCTACCAGAGCTCTCTCAGATGATCTGGCTGTTTCCCACTACTACATCAACCCAAGTTAGCTTGAACCAGAACGCTTCAAACAAATTCAACCCTGTTGAACATGTTTCTCTTATAGTCACTCTACTAATGATTGTCATGTGGAGAACATAAAGATATGTTCCACCTGTGGGTCTGAAGGTCACTACTTTCGCTCCTTCAACTCTCTTCTGCTGCTCCTACCTGCATCAACTGTAAGAGTGATCACAATAGTCCTGGCAAGTCCAAATGTCCTGTATGCCAGTCGATCCATGAGTCCGGGTATGCCGTGAGTCCTGTATGCCGTGAGTCCTGTATGCCATGAGTCCTGTATACCATGAGTCCTGTATGCCGTGAGTCCTGTATGCCGTGAGTCCTGTATGCCGTGAGTCCTGTATGCCTTGAGTCCCATATCCCACTTCAACACTGATATTCATTTTGCTCAGCTGGAACTTTGCAGGCAGAAGCAAACCTTAATTAAATAAAGTTAGAAAAGGTGATTGCAATTTTCTAGTTTCAACCAGTGTTTAAGGTTGAAGTGCAATATAGTCATTCACTTTGATAAACCATTGAACTACCTTGCTTACCTACAAGCTCATGCACACCCCTCCAGATTACATAACTTAAAAGGCGATATGAAAAAGACCTGGAAAAACCTATCTGAAATTCTAGGAACTATAAAGACATCCAGAAACAGAACAATCAAACTAACAAAACCAGATGAACCCTTACTCCCACCGACTGAAACAGCAAACAGACTTAATGTTTTCTTCTCCACCATAGGAAAAAACCTAGCGAGTGTCGTGTGACACGGTAGAGGAAGGTCGTGTGACACGGTAGAGAGTGTCGTGTGACACGGTAGAGGAGTGTTGTGTGACACGGTAGAGGAGTGTCGTGTGACACGGTAGTGTCGTGTGGCACGGTAGAGGAGTGTCGTGTGACACGGTAGAGGAGTGTCGTGTGACACCATAGAGGAGTGTCGTGTGACATGGTAGAGGAGTGTGTGACACGGTAGAGGAGTGTCGTGTGACACGGTAGTGTCGTGTGACTAGGTAGTGTCGTGTGACACGGTAGTGTCGTGTGACACGGTAGAGGAGTGTCGTGCGACACGGTAGAGGAGTGCCGTGTGACATGGTAGTGTCGAGTGACACGGTAGTGTCGTGTGACACGGTAGAGGAGTGTCGTGTGACACGGTAGAGAGATGTCAGTAGTGGGACACGAGGTTGACACGGTAGTGTCGTGTGACACGGTAGTGTTGTGACACGGTAGTGTCGTGTGACACGGTAGTGTTGTGACACGGTAGTGTCGTGTGACACGGTAGGAGTGTCGTGTGACACGGTAGAGAAGGAGTGTCGTGTGACACGGAGTGTCTGTGAACGGTGAGGAGTGTCGTGTGACACGGTAGAGAGTGTCGTGTGACACGTAGAGTGTCGTGAGAGTGTCTTGACACGGTAGTGTCGTGTGACACGGTAGAAGTGTCGTGTGACACGGTAGAGGAGTGTCGTGTGACACGGTAGTGTCGTGTGACACGGTAGAGTGTCGTGTGACACGGTAGTGTCGTGTGACACGGTAGAGTGTCGTGTGACACGGTAGAGAGTTCGTGTGACACGGTAGAGGAGTGTCGTGTGACACGGTAGAGGAGTGTCGTGTGACACGGTAGAGGAGTGTCGTGTGACACGGTAGAGGAGTGTCGTGTGACACGGTAGTGTCGTGTGACACGGTAGTCTCGTGTGACACAGTAATGTCGTGTGACACGGTAGTGTCGTGTGACACGGTAGAGAAGTGTCGTGTGAGACGGTAGAGGAGTGTCCTGTGACACGGTAGAGGATTGTCGTGCGACACGGTAGTGTCGTGTGACACGGTAGAGTGGCGTGTGACACGGTAGTGTCGTGTGACACGGTAGAGTGGCGTGTGACACGGTAGAGTGTCGTGTGACACAGTAGAAAAGGAGTCGTGTGATACGGTAGAAAAGGAGTGTCATGTGACACGGTAGAAAAGGAGTGTCGTGTGACACGGTAGAGGAGTGTCGTGTGACACGGTAGAATGTCGTGAGACACGGTAGAGGAGTGTCGTGTGACACGGTAGAATGTCGTGAGACACGGTAGAGAGTCGTGTGACACGGTAGAAGTGTCGTGTAGAATGGTAGAAGTGTCGTGTGACACAATAGAGTGTCGTGTGACACATTAGAGTGTCGTGTGACACGGTAGAGGTGTCGTGTGACACGGTAGAGGAGTGTCGTGTGACACGGTAGTGTCGTGTGACACAGTAGTGTCGTGTGAAACGGTAGAGGAGTGTCGTGTGACTCGGTAGAGTGTCGTATGATACGGTAGAGTGTCGTGTGACACGGTAGAGTGTCGTGTGACACGGTAGTGTCGTGTGACACGGTAGAGTGTCGTGTGACACGGTAGTGTCGTGTGACACGGTAGAGGAGTGTCGTGTGACACGGTAGCGTCGTGTGACACTGTAGTGTCGTGACACGGTAGTGTCCTGTGACACATTAGTGTGTCGTGTGACACGGTAGAGTGTCGTGTGACACGGTCGTGTCGTGTGACACGGTAGAGTTTCGTGTGACACGGTAGTGTCGTGTGACACGGTAGAGAAGTGTCATGTGAGACGGTAGTGTCATGTGACACGGTAGAGGAGTGTCGTGCGACACGGTAGAAAAGGAGTCTCGTGTGGCACGGTAGAAAAGGAGTCTCGTGTCATATGACACGATAGAAAAGGAGTGTCGTGTGACACAGGTAGTGTCGTGTGACACGGTAGAGGAGTGTCGTGTGACACGGCAAAATGTCGTGTGACACGGTAGTGTCATGTGACACGGTAGAAGAGTGTCGTGTGACACGGTAGAGGAGTGTCGTGTGACACGGTAGTGTCGTGTGACACGGTAGAGGAGTGTCGTGTGACACGGTAGTGTCGTGTGAAACGGTAGGGGAGTGTCGTGTGACACGGTAGAGGAGTGTCGTGTGACACGGTAAAGAAGTGTCGTGTGACACGGTAGAGGAGTGTCTTGTGACACGGTAGTGTCGTGTGAAACGGTAGAGGAGTGTCGTGTGACATGGTAGAGTGTCGTGTGACACGGTAGAGGAGTGTCGTGTGACACGGTAGTGTCGTGTGACACGGTAGAGGAGTGTCGTGTGACACGGTAGTGTCGTGTGACACGGTAGAGGAGTGTCGTGTGACACGGTAGTGTCGTGTGACACGGTAGTGTCGTGTGACACGGTAGTGTCGTGTGACACGGTAGTGTCGTGTGACACGGTAGTGTCGTGTGACACGGTAGTGTGGTATGACACGGTAGTGTCGTGTGACACGGAGGGCGTGTCATGTGACACGGAGGGCGTGTCATGTGACACGGAGGGCGTGTCATGTGACACGGAGGGCGTGTCATGTGACACGGAGGGCGTGTCATGTGACACGGAGGGCGTGTCATGTGACACGGAGGGCGTGTCATGTGACACGGAGGGCGTGTCATGTGACACGGAGGGCGTGTCATGTGACAGAGAAGTGTGTGACACATGGAAAAGTGTCGTGTGACACTGTGAAGTGTCGTAACACAGAGGCAAGGGTGTCTATGCAGACACGGAGAAGAGTGTCATGACGATAAGAATGGTAGTGTCATATGACACGTTGTGGGTAGGGTAATGACTACGTGGGTTGTCACTGGTAAGATGTGTCGTGTGACAGTAATGTGACAGTTTCTGGTAAGATGTCTTGTGACACTGGTGTGATGTGTCTGTGACACTGGTGAGATGTGTCTGTCTTGTGACTGGTAAGGTGTGTCTTGTGACACTGGCAAGAAGTGTGTCTTGTGACACTGGCAAGAAGTGTGTCTTGTGACACTGGTAAGAAGTGTGTCTTGTGACACTGGTAAGAAGTGTGTATTGTGACACTGGTAAGAAGTGGGTCTTGTGACACTGGTAAGAAGTGGGTCTTGTGACACTGGTAAGAAGTGTGTCTTGTGACACTGGTAAGAAGTGTGTCTTGTGACACTGGTAAGAAGTGTGTCTTGTGACACTGGTAAGAAGTGGGTCTTGTGACACTGGTAAGAAGTGTGTCTTGTGACACTGGTAAGAAGTGTCTTGTGACACTGGTAAGTGGTCTTGTGACACTGGTAAGTGGTCTTGTGACACTGGTAAGAAGTGGTCTTGTGACACTGGTAAGAAGTGTGTCTTGTGACACTGGTAAGAAGTGTGTCTTGTGACACTGGTAAGAAGTGTGTCTTGTGACACTGGTAAGAAGTGTGTCTTGTGACACTGGTAAGAAGTGTGTCTTGTAATACTGGTATGAAGTGTCTTGTGACACTGGTAAGAAGTGTGTCTTGTGACACTGGTAAGAAGTGTGTCTTGTGACACTGGTAAGAAGTGTGTCTTGTGACACTGGTAAGAAGTGTGTCTTGTGACACTGGTAAGAAGTGTGTCTTGTGACACTGGTAAGAAGTGTGTCTTGTGACACTGGTAAGAAGTGTGTCTTGTGACACTGGTAAGAAGTGTGTCTTGTGACACTGGTAAGAAGTGTGTCTTGTGACACTGGTAAGAAGTGTGTCTTGTGACACTGGTAAGAAGTGTGTCTTGTGACACTGGTAAGAAGTGTGTCTTGTGACACTGGTAAGAAGTGTGTCTTGTGACACTGGTAAGAAGTGTGTCTTGTGACACTGGTAAGAAGTGTGTCTTGTGACACTGGTAAGAAGTGTGTCTTTTGACACTGGTAAGAAGTGTGTCTTGTGACACTGGTAAGAAGTGTGTCTTGTGACACTGGTATGTGTCGTGTGTTATAGTCGTGAGATTTAACAATGTATTTTGTTATCCTTTTAGTACAAATTATATTACGCTTATTGTACCAAAGACCATGATTTTATTATATTTTATATGTACAAAGATTGTACTATTTTATATAACATGTTTACTAGTAAAAGAAATATATATCTTTATAAATCTAATGTGTGTATTTTATATACCCCGCACAATAACCTTGATTATATTACAGTATTGCAGTGTTGGTTATGAGAGCAGAATCCCTTAGATATCAGGCCGAGTAATCGGGTTTGCCCCTAGCTCTCTTAACTAATATTGTAATAGTGTCCCACAGGAAGTGTCCTTGGCCCACTCCTTTCTCATTTACATAAACGACCTACCAAATGCATCCCAACTACTCAAACCCATACTATCTGCAGATGACACTACATTCGTCTTCGCTCAACCAAGCCTAGTTACACTAGCCAACACTGTAAATGCTGAATTACAGAAAATATCCACTTGGATGATGACTAACAAGCTTACTCTCAATATTGACAAAACCCATTTCATTCAGTTTGGGAACAGAGCTACAAATGCTCCACTTAACATAATGATAAACGGGTCACCTGTCACAAAACTCACAGAGGGAAAATTCTTAGGAATCCACGTTGACAATAACCTCAAATTTCAGACACATATACAACAAATTTTCAATTAAATCTCAGACTGTAGTCATACTCGCTGTATGGTTTAGCGCTTCTTTTCAAAGACCTAAACCTACTCACTGTCCAGAACATCCATACTTACTACTCTGCTATCTACATTTATAGAACCATTAATTCCAACTTTAACCCTGAGCTAAAACACTTTCTTGACAGTTGTGACAGGACCCATAGACATAATACCAGACATAAACATCTCTTTGACATTCCCCGTGTCCGACTAAATCTATACAAAAATGCAATGCGCATAAAAGGGCCTAAAATCTGGAACTCCTTGCCTGAAAACTCTAGAACTGCAGACACAACCTCCATTTTCAAAAGCACTGTTAAAAAACATCTTATCTCACTTACGCACCCAACCGGTAGTTAACCATACGAAAACTACTTTATCTTGCACATATCCACAGCAAAATACACTTATTGATATCTGTGATTCTCCTTAATTTGCACATTACTAACCACAGCAAAATACACTTATTGATATCTGTGATTCCCCTTAATTAGCACAGTTCTAACCAAAATTCTAATACAACTATTGCTTCATAATATTTAAGCTAGTCATAAGTTTGCCTAAGACACTCCAATATAGAAACTATATTATGCCAATATATCACCTTTATCATTAATATATAAACTAATTGCTAACTTCTTATACTAATTGTTAAATTCTCAATGTTTAAATTCCAGTACCTAAATTTTGTAAACCTAACCTAACCTTACAATCTGTATATTCATTGTATAGCTATTGAGTAAGACCTATCATAAGACTGCCTGAAAAGCCTAGGCATATTATTGGCCATCTTGTAATATCAACTTTAATGTATAACTATAAGTACCCCCCACCTTGTATTACATGAAATAAAGAATTTGAATTTGAATTTGAATGTGAATTTGAATTATAATAATAATGTAGTCATATTATCAAAGATACGGTACTATGTTCCACAATCAGCTCTACTTGCCCTATATCACTCACTCATTTACCCCTATCTCACCTATAGAATCTGTTCTTTTGGCTCAACAAATAAATAATCTCAGACCTTTAATAACCCAACAAAAGGCTGCAGTATGAATGATAAACTCCCACTCTAGACAGCATACTCCACGAATATTCAAAAGTCTAAACTTACTCACAGTACAAGACATCCATACTTTTTATTGTGCCTACTACATATATAAACTCAAATATTAACCCTCCACTCAAACGTCTCCTTACCAACCTTAACAGGACACACGACCATAACACAAGACACAGATCACTCTTTGATGTTCCCCGGGTCCATCTCACACTATGTAAAAACTCAATGCACATAAAAGGCCCAAAAATCTGGAACTCATTACCTGTGAATACCAAAAGAAACCATTACTGTACATCAATTCAAGACTTCTTAAAAACCACCTACTCGCCCAAAACTAAATACATAGTACTTAATCCTTACCTACAAAGTTAATAAATCACTTTCCACTGCCTCAAAACATCATTACTCACTGTGTTACTCCCCTAGCCTCCACCCCAATGGAAATAAATAAAGGACCCCAATGGAAATAAGTCACTCTGACTTTTTTGGGTTATCCTAGGTTCTCTACACATATGCTGCTATGTATGATAATGTATGTAAATGTATTTGTGTATACCTGAATAAACTTACTTACTTACTAACCCCATAAATAAATACCCACAAAACAACAACTTCTCATATTTAATCTAATTCAAATGCTGAATAACATATATTTCATAAATGTATAACCCAGTTGTAAAATTTATGCAACCTTATCAATGTTTTTATAGCATTACCTTATATCATTCTCTTATACTCATTGTAATTCATCTATTGACAATATATTCTCTGTTATTGACTACAAAACATTGACTTGATTTGATTTGATCTGATTTGACAAAATGTAATATTACATATAGTAAATTAATTATTTTGTTCTATTATAAAACTGTAATGCTTCAAAATAGTAATGATCAAAATTCATTTATTAAATACTCAATTGTTTACTGTAAAACTTACCATTTAATCTGCTTATTGTCTTAGCAATCTTGAGTTAATTTTAAGTTTGCCCATAATGCTCTGTATACAAGGGTTTTTTGGCATGTACACTTTTTTATATGGCATCACTCTCAGCCTTTTGTTGCAATATGGGTATAATATCAAAGGACATAGTTGACTTTACATGATTAATGAAAGGCTAAATAACCCAACAGTAACTTAATTTTTTCAAAATGACCAAATATTTTATGGGGAAAAAATTATGAAATTAGGTGTTTTTTTTTTTTTTAAATAAATAAAACCAAAATCGTAAAGGCTATTGGAAATGCCCTATACATGCTTGTAAAACAATGACTGCTGAATGATGTGTGCAAAACTCATGTCATTATATGCACAAATAAGTGAAGAAAATGGATGTGAAGGAGAATAACTAACTTTTGAGAAAAATAAGATAAACTCAATATTTTGATTTATGTCCAGGAACATCATTAGTTGGCCATAAAAGTGTTGAAATCATTATACAGGAATGCACTGAAGTAACTTATGGTTTTCAAAAGACAAATATTTCTATGGACAAAAAATTATGAATTATTTTTAATTAAATAAATAAAACCAAATATCTTAAAGCTATTAAATGCATATACATGTTTAAAAAATGACTTAATTTGATAGTTGCAATAACTCATGTCATTATATACAAATAATGAAAAATATTATAAATATAATTATTTAAAAATATAATAAATATATATTTATTATGTCCAGACATCATTAGTTCATAAGTGTTGAAATCATTATAAGATTTCTAAAAAATAATAATGAAAGAAAAAAAAAATATTACTATATTCAAATACCGATACCCAAAAGCAGGTTGGTGCAACAAGAAAAACTTTACATAATTTCATCATTATGTCTTCCAAGGTGCTTTACACTACAGTTATAAAACTGCATACATATATATATATATATATATATATATATATATATATATATATATATATTATATATTATATATTATATATTATATATATATATATATATATATATATATATATATATATATATTATTTTATTACAATATATAAAAAAAAACTCATCATTATCCATACTCATCTTACTAATATAAAACTGCAAATTAACATTATATATATATATATATATATATATATATATAATATATATATATATATATATATATATATATATATATATATATATATATATATATATATATATATATATATATATATATATATATATATATATTTCATGCACATTACAAAATAATTACTTACTATTTACAAAGGTGATGAAAGCGTGTATAATGTGCCTAATAACCACCAGGCCTAGGAATGATGGAATGATATCCTAGGGTATGTCACATCAACAGGTAGAATGCCAGCCTCATTTGGCATTTGTCCTAATTTTATATATTCCTCACGTACAACATTACGAGACAGTTCAAGGATTTTCTCACATTTTTCTATTGCCAGCTTCGTAATGTGTTCTGCATATTGTTTGTAGAGGTTCAGTACCGGAAATGTGTTGAGTGTATTAGCCCTAGAGAAGGAGCTGTAACCACCACCACGAAGTATTTCACCATAAATATTGAGACATGTAAAACCATTTAGTTCACTTTTTGGATGAGGTTCTTCACCAAACTTTACATTACATTCTTGACACTCTACTGTCACAAATGTTTCAAGGTGACTTTTTTAATCTTAACTTTTACATTTTCACTCAAACAATAGCAACAATTCTTCATTAAAACCTCTTTTAAAGATTTTGTTTTAAATACCATATATTCACTTCTGGACTCGGATGATATGACACGTTTTGGGGCACTGCTTAGAGGTGTTAGCACAAGTGTTTCATTCACAGGTGTTGCTTGTCACTTTGGTCTCGTCTTCACCGCCTATGTCGGTGATAGTCGCAGAAAGAATGTCATTCCTTGATAGTCCTGATAACTCGTCAATGACTGAACGTATGACTTCTCTATTAAGATCATTGTCAGACACACGTATCGATAGAGGAAGCTACAGACGAAGCATCAATGTCTTCAACATAAGAAGACGCTTCGTTACGTTTGCTTTCAACACAAATTCAGTGAAGGCCTCCTCATCACTGTCAGTCTCACACAACACAGGAACACAGGTAGTAACACTAGGGACGTCAGGCTCACACAACACAGGAACAGAGGTAGTAACACTAGGGACGTCAGCCTAAGACATCACAGGAAGAGAGGTACTAGCAGGTATGGACGCCACACAATGTGCTTCGCTCCTTGTTCCTTTTTTCATAAAACTTTCCGCTTCGATGTTGCCATAGACAAGTGTCTGCTCCATTTCCCGCTTATATCCTTGGCTTTCGGCATGATTCAAGCTTGAAATAATGACAGCCAGGGAGTAATATGAGGTACGGTTCTGAGCGACAAACACTTACTCCAAATGTTCAAGGGTAACTGAGCATGCTATCAGCCTCTCACCCCAGAGAGAGAGAGGTGGTGAAGATGCCATGTACTGTATTTTACACCACAAGAAAAAATAATGATAAAATGTAAAAACAAAAAAAAAATCAAAATCATGACATGTCAACACTCGGCACGTCATGGTGATGACGTCATCAGATTGGCAAAATAACTATAACATTACTTAGAAAAATCGTAGAAACATACGGATTGCACGAGAGTGTTGCCACATTTGAGCTCGATTTTTCGGTAAGAAACAAAAGTTTTTTTTTTACCATTTTTCTGAGCTTTCTCACCAAGAGCGCTGGCGGCTAGGTGTCAACGAGATGTTTTTTTTTTTTTATTTCTGGTCCAATGTCAATGAAATTTTTACAGTTATTTAAATAGCCTTTGAAACCTACACACTGTGTTTGTAGTGACTCTTTGTTATAATTAAAAGATAGATAACAAAAAATAAATAGTGCCCAATTCTTAGGTCATAAAACTCTCCCTTTCCTACAAAATTGGTAAGATGTACAATACTCTAGTTGACATCAGATGAAAGATAAGGGATAGATAATCTTGATAATACCCCGTTTCAGCGATAATGTCAAATCGATTGCTTTAGTTTAATTAATATCTTTATTATGCACCCCATACCCATCCTGTGGGCAGTAGTCAAAAGATTACAGACGTACATAATGGGTTCAGGGACTGGGCCCCAAAGTTTTGATAGCTGAGCAAGTTACAAAGGTAATGAACTCACAAGTTACAAAAGCAATGAATCATGTAAGTAAATTTACTTACTTACTTCACACGGCGAGGGCCTGGGTTCGATTCCCAGTAAGGGCAGAAACATTGGGCGTGTTTCTTTACACCTGTTGTCTATGTTCCCCATCAGTAAAATGGGTACTTGGGTGTTAGTCGACTGGTGTGAGTCGCATCCTAGGACACTGACCTAATCTGCCCGAAATGCTCAGCATAACAAGGGACTTTCTATATAGTAGTATGTCACTGATGTCAGCTAGGCCTGTATACCATGTACATGTACTTATAGTAAATAAAGATATTATTATTATTATTATTATTATTATAATACAGTCACAACTGTAAGGAGTTCTTGGTGCAAATATTAATTGTTGGGTCACACACACACACACACACACACAGAACCATCCCCAAATCCCAACAACCAAGCACACTATCCCAACACAAACTACAACCCACACTCACAGCCCCCACCCAACACTCCACTATAGAATCCCACAGTACACCGCCAGGTCCCCCACCCTCACAGATCCCCCAAAACACAGTGTGCCAGGGAATGGAAGAGGTACAGAAGGCAAAGGACCCAGGAGAATAAGGAGAGCAGTCGTAGAGCCAGAAATGAATATGCACAGGTAAGAAGGGAGGCTCAAAGACAGTACGAGAATGACATAGCAGCAAAAGCCAAATCTGATCCAAAGCTGCTGTACAGCCACATCAGGAGGAGAACAACAGTCAAGGACCAGGTGATCAGGCTGAGGAAGGAAGGAGGGGAGGTCACAAGAAATGACTGCAAAGTGTGTGAGGAGGTCAACATGAGATTCAAAGAGGTGTTCACAGAGGAGATAGAAGGGCCTCCAGAAAGGCGTAGAGGTTGGGTACACCATCAGGTGCTGGACACAATACACACAACTGAGGAGGAAGTGAAGAGGCTACTAAGCGAGCTAGATAGCTCAAACGTGATGGGGCCGGATAACATCTCTCCAGGCGTCCTGAGAGAGGGAGCAGAGGAGCTATGTGTACCCTTAACAACAATCTTCAACACATATATCGAAACAGGGCAACTACCTGAGGTATGGAAGACAGCAAATGTAGTTCCAATTTTTAAAAAATGAGACAGAAACGTAGCACTAAACTACAGCCCAGTGTCACTGACTTGTATAGTATGCAAGGTCATGGAGAAGATAATCAGAAGAGTGGTGGAGCACCTAGAAAGGAATGAGCTTATTAATGACGGCCAACACGGTTTCAGGGACGGGAAATCCTGTTCTACGACAGGGTGACAGAAGTAAGACAAGAGAGAGAGGGGTGGGTAGATAGCATATTCTTGGACTGTAAGAACATAAGAACATAAGAAAGGAGGAACACTGCAACAGGCCTACTGGCCCATACTTGGCAGGTCCATATCAAAACCAACCAACTAACAAAACTATTTGTCCAACCCATCCCCATCGCCAAACAAGGATCAAACTAAGACAACCCCCCATCCATTGTGCAAGTCCCATTCAAATCCAACCCCTCTCACTCATAAGAACACAGAAATAAGGAACACTGCAGCAAGCCAACTGGTCCACACTAGGCAGTTCCCCCTCAAACCCAAAACCAATCCCACAAACAAAAACTCCTGCCCAACCCACCTACTCCATCCATGGAATATGTTTTGATAATCAGGGCACTATAAAAGAGGGTACTGAAGGAGCTGAAGCACCTGGTCTTTCGCCAGGGCACTGAATGAGCCGAAGCACCTGGTCCTTCACCAGGGCACTGAGGGAGCCAAAGCACCTGGTCCATCACCAGGGCACTGAATGAGCCGAAGTACCTGGTCCATCACCAGGCCGTTGAAGGAGCAGAATCACCTGGTCCATCACCAGGGCACTGAGGGATCCAAAGCACCTGGTCCATCACCAGGGCGTTTGACACAGTTTCGCACAAGAGATTAATGCAGAAGCTGGAGGACCAGGCAGGGGTAACAGGGAAGGCACTACAATGGATCAGGGAATACCTGTCAGGAAGACAGCAGCAAGTCATGGTACGTGGCGAGGTGTCAGAGTGGGCGCCGGTGACGAGTGGGGTTCCACAGGGGTCAGTCCTAGGACCGGTGCTGTTTCTGGTATTTGTGAACGACATGACGGGAGGAATAGACTCCGAAGTGTCCCTGTTTGCAGATGATGTGAAGTTGATGAGAAGAATTCAATCGGACGAGGACCAGGCAGAACTACAAAGGGATCTGGACAGGCTGCAAGCCTGGTCCAGCAATTGGCTCCTGGAGTTCAACCCCACCAAGTGCAAAGTCACGAAGATTGGGGAAAGGCAAAGAAGACCGCAGACGGAGTACAGTCTAGGGAACCAGAGACTACAAACCTCAATCAAGGAAAAAGATCTTGGGGTGAGTATAACACCAGGCACATCTCCTGAGGCGCACATCAATCAAATAACTGCTTCAGCATATGGGTTAGGCCCATACTGGAGTATGCAGCACCAGTTTGGAAACCACACCTAGCCAAACACGTAAAGAAGCTGGAGAAAGTGCAAAGATTTGCAACAAGACTAGTCCCGGAGCTAAGGGGTATGTCCTACGAGGAGAGGTTAAGGGAAATCGACCTGACGACACTGGAGGACAGGAGAGATAGGGGGGACATGATAACAACATATAAGATACTGAGAAGAATTGACAAGGTGGACAAAGACAGAATGTTCCAGAGATGGGACACAGCAACAAGGGGACAGTTGGAAGTTGAAGACTCAGATGAATCACAGAGATGTTAGGAAGTATTTCTTCAGTCACAGAGTGGTCAGGAAGTGTAATAGTTTGTGAAGCGATGTAGTGGAGGCAGGTTCCATACATAGCTTTAAGAAGAGGTATGATAAAGCTCATGGCGCAGGGAGAGTGACCCAGTAGCGGCCAGTGAAGAGGCGGGGCCAGGAGTTATGAATCGACTCCTGCAACCACAACTAGGTGAGTACAACTAGGTGAGTACACACATTTCCAGGAGCTATGATTCGACCCCTGCAACCACAACTAGGCGAGTACACACACACACACAGGAGATAGATATGGGTAAACCTGACAATATTTAGTAAGTGATTTAAAATCTTCAGAAGAGTTGTGTTGCCTTGGGACCCCCCCCCTTTTTTCTCAAAGAACGACAAGCTAGTAAACGTGCACGCACACACTAATACACGTGTACGCCAGTAAGCATTATAACAGTAAATATTAGTTTACAATAATAAGGATTAGTGAGAAATATTTCTATAATCTCCAAAAGAGTAGTGTAGCCTAGCGTGATAAAGCGACCCCCCTCCCCCAGCCCTTTGTTCTCAAAGAACGTCAAGCTAGTAAACGAGCACGCGCACACATACACAAGTGTACACCAGTATTATATTATTAAATATTAGTATGTATTAATGTGGAATAGGGTGTGAAATATTTCTATAATATTCAAGAGTAGCGTGGTCTAGCGTGATAAAGTGACCCCTCCCCTTTTCTCAAAGACTGAGACGCGCGTGCGCACGCACGCACGCACGCACGCACACACCACACACACACACACACACACACACACACACACACACACACACACACACACACACACACAAACTTGGAGAGCCAGGGGTCCAGAAACTTGGAGAGCCAAGATGATGGACGTGGTACTGGAAAACCTGATGCACCAACATGTCACGGACACGACCAGAGTGAGAGGAGAAGATGAACCAGCAAGATTGGACCTTGTATTCACCCTGAACAGCTCAGATATTGAAGACATAACACACAAGAGCCCCCTGGGAGCCAGTGACCATATGGTGCTGAGCTTTGAGTACATTGTAGAGCTACAGGTGGAGAGGGAAAACAGTACCAATAGAGACAAACCAGACTTTAAAAGAGGAAACTACATGGGCATGAGGAATTTCCTGCAGGACGTTCAGTGGGAAAGGGAAATGGAAGGACAGACAATAAATGAAATGATGGAATACGTAGGGGCAAAGTGCAAGGAGGCAGAGGAACGGTTTATACCCAGAGGAAAAAGATTAAGCGGGAAGGCCAGAAGGAGCCCTTGGTTTACCCAAAGGTGCAGGGAGGCAAAGACTCAGAGTGTCAGAGAATGGAAAAGGTACAGAAGGCAAAGAACCCAAGTAAGCAAAGAGATAAGTAGAAGAGCTAGAAACAAGTATGCACAAGTACGAAGGGAGGCCCAGAAACAGTACGAAAACGACATAGCATCGAAAGTTAATTCCGACCCGAAACTGATGTACAGTCACATCAGAAGGAAGACAACAGTCAAGGACCAGGTGATAAGGCTGAGGAGAGAAGATGGGGAACTCACAAGTAACGATCAAGAGGTATGTGAGGAGCTCAACTTGAGGTTTATGGAAGTATTCACAGTGGAGGAAGGAAGGCAGCTGGGTAGACGGGACGGGGTTCGTCACCAACAAGGAATGTATCAAGTGCTAGAGGGCATACACACAACTGAGGAGGAGGTGAAGCAGTTACTCAGTGACCTTGATACCTCAAAGGCGATGGGTCCGGACAATATCTCCCCGTGGGTTCTTCGGGAAGGAGCTGAGGTACTGAGTGTGTCACTTACCATAATATTCAACACATCCCTTGAAACTGGGCAGCTACCTGAGGTATGGAAGATGGCCAACGTAGTCCCCATCTTTAAAAAAGGAGACAGAAAAGAGGCACTAAACTATAGACCGGTGTCAGTTACGTGTATAGTGTGCAAAGTCCTGGAGAAAATCATCAGGAAAAGAATGGTGGAGCACCTCGAGCTGAACAGGATAATAGACACCAGACAGCACAGATTCCGGGAAGGCAAATCCTGTGTAACAAACCTCCTAGAGTTCTATGATAAAGTAACAGAGGTAAGGCAAGAGAGAGAAGGGTGGGTTGATTGCATTTTCCTGGACTGCAGGAAGGCCTTCGACACAGTTCCTCACATGAGATTAGTAAAGAAGTTGGAAGAACAAACATGTATAACAGGAAGGGCACTGGAATGGATCAGGGAATACCTCACAGGGAGGCAACAACGGGTCATGGTGCGTGATGAGGTATCACAGTGGGCGCCTGTGATGAGCGGTGTACCGCAGGGGTCAGTCCTAGGACCAGTGTTATTCTTGGTATATGTAAATGACATGATGGACAGAATAGACTCAGAAGTGTCTCTGTTCGCAGATGATGTGCAATTAATGAGGAGAATCACATCGGAAGAGGACCAAGCCGGACTGCAAACAGACCTGGACAAGCTTGACATCTGGTCTAGCAACTGGCTTCTCGAATTCAATCCCACCAAATGCAAAGTCATGAAGATCAGAGAAGGGCAAAGAAAACCGCTGACAGAGTACAGGCTAGGCGGACAAAGGTTACAAACCTCGGCAAAGGAGAAAGACCTTGGGGTGAGTATAACGCCAAGCACGTCTCCGGAGGCACACATCAACCAGATAATTGCGGCAGCATATGGGCGACTGGCAAAAATAAGATTAGCGTTCCGTTACCTTAACAAGGAATCGTTCAAGACACTGTACACCGTGTACATCAGGCCCATACTAGAATATGCAGCACCAGTCTGGAACCCACACCTGGTCAAGCACGTAAAGAAACTAGAGAAAGTGCAAAGGTTTGTGACAAGGTTAGTGCCACAACTCAGGGGTCTGTCCTATGAAGAAAGGTTGAGGGAAATAGGACTAACAACACTGGAAGAAAGAAGGGTCAGAGGAGACATGATAACGACATACAAAATACTGCGGGGAATTGACAAGGTAGACAGTGACAGGATGTTCCAGAGAGGGAACACAGAAACAAGGGGACACAACTGGAAGCTGAAGACTCAGATGAGTCAAAGGGATGTTAGGAAGCATTTCTTCAGCCACAGAGTAGTCAGGAAGTGGAATAGTCTAGAGAAAGATATAGTGGAGGCAGGAACCATACATAGTTTTAAGACAAGGTATGATAAAGCTCATGTAGCAGGGAGAGCAGAGACCCAGTAGCGGACAGCGAAGAGGCGGGGCCAGGAGCGAGTCTCGACCCCTGCAACCACAATTAGGTGAGTACAATTAGGTTAGGTGAGTACACACACACACACATAGCCAGGAGCTATGAATCGACCCCTGCAACCACAACTAGGTGAGTACAAACACACACCGTGTACGTCAGGCCCCTCCCGGGTATGCAGCCCCGTCTGGGAAACCCCACCTGGGCCCAAACACGTCAAAAAATTGGAAAGTGCAAAAGTTTTCGACAAGGCTGGTTTCCCAAAATCAGGGGCTGTCCTATGAAGAAAGGTTGAGGGGAAAAAGGACTAACAACACTAGAGGGGCAGAAGGGTTAGAGGGAAAATGGTAACGATTTTAAAAAAAAATGGGAAATCGACAAGGGAGGGTAGGGGGACGGAAGCCCCCGAGAGGGAACACCGAAACAAGGGGGGAAAACTGGGTTTAAGACTCCCGATGAGTCAAAAAGGGGTGTTAGGAAGCATTTTTTCAAACCCTAAGTAGGGCAGGAAAGGGGGGAATAGTCAGGAAAGAAAAGTGGAGGAGGGAACCATACATGGTTTTTAAACAAAAGGTTTATAAAGCTCATGGAGCAGGGAGGCAGGGACCCAGTAGGGACAGCGGAAAGGCGGGGCAAGGGGCTGAGTCTCGGGCACCTGAAAAATTGGGGGAGAAAAAAACACACACACACACCATGTGATCAGTCTGAGGAAAGGGGAAAGGGGGGAGGGCCAAAAAATGACCCTGAAAGGGGTGGGGAACTCAACAGGAGGGTTTAAAGAGGTGTTCACAGAGGGGGATAAAAGGGCCCCCAGAAAAGGGGGAGAGGTAGAATACACCATCCCGGTTTCTGGGCACAAAACACAACTGAGGAGGAAGTGGGGGCCACTAAGCAGCTAGATAACCCCAAAGGGGATGGGGCCCGGGGTAACATCTCTCCATGGGGCCTGAGAGAAAGGGGAAGTATGTGTTCCCCCAACAACAATTTCAACAAAACACGAAACAGGGGGGATTTTCCTGAGGTATTTGGGAAAACAGCAAATGTAGTTTCCCCTTTTAAAAAAGGGGACAGGAACTTTGCACTAAACTACAGACCAGTTTCATTTTAAATATGCAAGGTCATGGAAGATTTCAGGAGAAAAGTCGGGGCACCTAGAAAAGGGAAAGGGGAAAAAAAAATTTTTGGGGCCCAAAAGGTTTCAGGGACAGGAAATCCTGTGTCACAAACCTACCCGGGTTCATGACAGGGTGACAGCAATAAGAAAAAGAGAGGAGGGTGGGGATTGCATTTCCTTTTTCTGTGAAGGGCTTTACAATTCTTCACCCAAAAATTTGGGAAGCTGGAGACCAGGGGGAAAAAGGGAAGGCGCTACAATGGATCAGGAATATTTTTTCGGGAAAACACCAGCAGGTCATGGAGTGGTGAGGTGCCGGGGAAAGGGGGCCCAGGTTGGGTTCCACGGGGGCAGTCCTGGGACCGGGGCTGTTTTTTGGGATTTGAAGTTTTACGGAAGGATTGAACCCCCAAGCGTCCCTGTTTCAGATGATGTGGGTTTAGGGGGGAAAAATTCAACGGGCAAGGACCAGG